>JALIZH010018387.1:0-11505 GCA_030522465.1 Rhipicephalus appendiculatus | reverse complement strand
ATATAATTATGTGAGCAAGACCGGCAAGCATGGATACCCTACGCCATCGGTTGGCGCACACCAACAGGTCGCACTCTGACTTCGCTCTGCCTGCTGCTGCGATGATGGTCGCTATTGTAGAGTCCTAAATAAACCCCCGTAACAGATGGTGGAGGCGTGATGTACGAAAATCTGGAACTACGCAACCGGAAACTCAAGCCCGCCTCTACAATGCCAATGGAGGCACCAGTGCAACAACAACAACCCGGTGCCGCGGTGACTACAGTACTCTGCCCTCGCCCGTTTCATCAACCCCACCCGCCTATCTTCAGCGGTACAGAAGAGCAAGATGTGGAAGACTGGCTTGCTGGCTACGCCGGGAAGCCCAATTACCTGCCATATTACTTGAGCGGTGTCGCCAGTGTGCGGCATCGAAAGCACCAACGTGACCTTCCGACATGGGCTGCCTTAAAAACACATGTGACGGAAGTATTCGGGCGCCCCGCCGTTCGCAAGTCTCGAGCCGAGCAACGTTTGCGTGGTCGCGCACAACAGAGTGGTGAGAATTTCACAAGTGTCATAGAAGACACTCTTGACCTATGTAACCAGAGGCTGCTGGCCAAGAACCCATAAACAGCCTCTGAACTAGTCAGTGTTTGCCAACGCTTCGATGAACTGCGCAAACAACGAGCAGCCACCCGCCAATCTCATCCACGGGCGACTTCAATGTCCGGCTATGCTGTTACTCTTGATGACACAAACCAGCTGCAAAATATTAAGGATTTTCATCGAGAAGAATTCGCCGTTAGCTTTCGCTGATGCCGCTTATTCACGGCCAGTTGAGTTCTCCAATTGGTGCCCGCTACCCAGAACATTATTAGAGACCAGGTACCCGACCAAGTTTCACCTTCTCCCCATCGGGCTCCAAGAGCTGCTCCCCTGACGCACGCTGAAGTCATTTCGAGGCCTGCGTTGCAAAGTTACGGCACACGTCACCTGCCTATGCGCCCGCCGCTATCTTCACCCGTCCGACCAGCAGTACTCTACACAGAAGCCGACGACCCTTGGCGCACGGAAGACAACCGTCCTATTTGTTTTCATTTTAGCTTTGGCGGTCATGGGGTCACGTTACTGTTGCTTTTGTGTACCGAACGTCTCCAACAATGTGCGTCCACCATGGGTCACGAATAGGCCACGTCAGCCCCGCCGTAGTAATTCGGACGACTACGAATCTGCTCCTGTCGCCAAGACACCATTATCCTCTCACCGTTGAATAGCCGGTTGAAATAGCCATTGAAAAGGCATCGGCACACCTTGAAGATGTTTTCTCCCTCCTGCCACAGAATATATCCGGAAGTGGCACTCTTCGCATTGCCAAGTAATTTGCATTCTTCAGGTGAGGTCAGGTCAGTTTATTACTATGAAGTCCCCCCCCCCCCTTTTTTTTTGGAAGGGCATTATAAGGGGCAGGGTTTTATTCCGGTTAGAAATAAGCAGTGGACGTAGATTTTAGTATTGAAGATGATCAATAATACGGCACCGAAAGGCAGATGATGAGGCGATGGTGACGATGCCCCGTGGAGGGCCGTTCCAGTCCGTGGCTGCTCGAAAAAAGAAGGATGCAGAAAAAATTACACCATCTCCCACTAAAGGGAACCATGAGGGGATGCGAAGCAGCATTGGGGGTGCACACCGAGTTTCCGTTTACGTTCACTCGGGCCGTCTCAGCCAAGCGTCGGCGTCGAGCTACCGCTTCCACTACAGAGAGACAACGCCAGTCTGCGGCGAGGGTAGCGATGCTTTCGAGACAACTGCAGCGACCGGGAACCGACGGGGCGACCGCACGATTCAAGCGAGACTTCCTCGACCGAGCGCATGCGCGTGTATGAAATGGGGGAGGGAGAGGAGGGATTGGGTGTATATAGACCCTTTCACTGTTTACAAACACAGGCCCTCGACGGCATCCGGTTTCATCCACCGATGTTCCTATAATAGCACCAGCGGGCAAGAAGAGCCTTAGCGAGTAGCCGGCTGATTTTCTACGCTTTCCTTCTCTATTTAGCAAAATATTTTCAAATAAAGCTTCTTTTCAGCTACACAAAGAATTATAACAAATTTCTTTGAACTTTATGCACCTTGCTTTTATCTAAAAAACTAAAGAAAGGCTTTCCTTACCCTGAAACAACTTGAAAACGCGCTTTCGGTTTCGGTGTTAGGGGCTGATAAATCAGGTGACCGGAAGTTTCTTAGGGTACAACGCTTTCTGCTGTTATCGCAATCTTGAAACCGTCTATTGGTTTACAGGCTGCAGCGCGGGGGAGGAGGAGAGGAGAGAAGGCGTTCGAACGCCTGCGTAAAGGAGGAGAGTGCGTGGCTGCAGCGCGGGGAGGGGGGAAGAGAGAAGGCGGCCGAACACCTGCGTAAAGGACGAGAGCGAGAGAAAGAGTAGGCGCATACGCAATGGAGCGCGGACGCCACCGTATCAAGCTCGGTCATAAGATGCTTCGCATCTAAAGCAGTGGTGTGCGATGATGGCGAGCAACCTGAAATTGATGACTCGTTCGATCAGATATGCGTGGTGCGGCTGTTATCTAAGGCGGTCCATTGAGCGAATGATGAAAAAATTGGCAGATCCCATGTGCCATGGGAATCGATGTTATGCGAAGCATGCGGAAGCAAGATGACTGCGTTGTAATTTTTTTATTGAGCAAAACGTTACGAAATGACGCTAAATATATGTACAAATGTTGCACGCACAGACAATTATTGAACACTCGCATGTGTTTCATATAACCAGTTGTTGACAAAGCTCTGCGTAACGCAGTTCTGTGGAACGATGCCAATAGAGGCATGGGTTGGGCAACGGAGGCAACAACACCAGAAGCGGTAACCTGATATCTGGCACTTGTGCTTGCGACAATGGTAGCCCGGGTAGTGCTTCGTCGACCAACGACAGTGGATGAAGCTTAAGTATACAATTGACGTTAACCCGACATGACGCCTGCCTCATAGGAGTACATATGTAAATCATAGTGAACAGCGCCAAAAACACGACACAAAGAAGAGACTGCACAACACGAGCGCTGACTGACAACTAAATGCTTTATTCAAGCACAAAGAAAAAAGGGAAGGGAAGAACAGAAATGCGCGCGCACCCTGAGCACATGACAAGAGATAGCAGGCATTCAGCAATTAAAGTATTATCCAAGTAAGCCACCTCACAATCAAGCAATGCAATCGATGGAGTGCTGACACACGTGTCACCATTTTTGTTGATAGCAAAACCTTCAGCTATCTCTCGGATGCGGGCATCATTGTGGTCAAAAACAGTGGTCGTGCGGCAGAACTCCGGTGAGCAGCCAAAAGCGGCACAGTGGGCGGACAAATGCGAATACGGCGTACCCTTGAGAGAGCTATGATGCTCGCGCAGGCGAATGTTGAGGCAGCGCCCCGTTTGCCCCATAAACTTTATCCGCACGACGTCGGAATTGACTACACTACATTGCTTTTACAAGGGACGAACTGCATGCGGTGTTTAACTGTGCACATTCTCCTAGACGACTCACTCCCACCTGAGGACAAATTATCAATCACAACACAAGCTGAGCTCATTCTTAGCGGAAAAGTAGACGTCAATATTGAACTTGTCGGCAATCTTTTTGATGCGTTGAGAAATGCCTATGAATATACGGGATCACCGCTAGTTTGTTACCATTTCCCCGTTTGTCATCAAGCGGTTGAACTGGACCATTTTTAACTTTGTTCATAACTTTTAATGACGCAGAAACAATGAGTCAGGGAAGGCTGCATTTTTTAGACGCTGAACTTGAGAGAGGAGGCTAGAGGACATTTTGTGGACACAAGCCTTAGTTAGGGCAGAAAAAATGGTGTTAACCGCGATACCAGATTTCACAGTCTTGGAATGACTGGAGGAATAGTTGAGCAAGGGCTTCTTGGACCTAGGGGCAAATTCCCAGCAAACATGGTGCTCATTAAACGTCGACAATTCCAGAAACTGGATTGTTCCTTCCACGGGACTTTCGCATGTGAAGGTCAAGCCTAGTCCTCTTTCCTTGAAACATTTCAGCATTGATCATCTGATGCGTGAAATTTTCCTTCTTTATGAAAACCAAATAATCGTCAACACAGCGAAAAATCTTCACCACCATTCCATCTCCAGATCATTAGCCAAGACATTGTCAATGCAACTAAGAAAAATATCACATAAGCCGGGGCTACCCGGGACCCAATACAAATACCGGATCGCTGCACATACACTTGATCATTCCATCCAACCACGGTCGAAGACAGATAAAACGTGAGCAGCTCTAACAAACTTTCGGTACTGATACCGCAACTACTGATGAATGCGCATTCGTCATTCTGCTCGTGATACAAGCCTTCACATACTTCAACAAGTGAACATGGGGAATAGAATAAAATAAATCAACAAAAGTCTATGCTAAACGCCATGCACTTCTTGGGATTATCTGTGTTTAAATATTGGACTACATCGTGCGAACCATTTATGAGGAAAGGGTCATTCAGCGAAAGATGGCTGAGGTGTTTTTGAAGAAATCTGGACACTACATATTGCCAGGTGTGGCGTTCGGTGACGATTACCCGAAAAGGCACATCAGTCTTGTGAGTTTTGGACTGTGAAGAAGGGTCTCAAAAGAACTTCCTTAGTTTTGCCAACAGCATTGCTGAGATGCTCCAAACAGGTTTTTTAAAAGCTCAATGGCTTGCTTCTTAACCTGCGCAGGCTTAAGCCCTGAATGAACGAAGTTCTTGCTTATCGCACTGTGTGCTTTAAGACCAAACTCTTCTTCGGACATAATGAGCACCATGTTTGCTGGGAATTTGCCCCTAGGTCCAAGCCCTTGCTCAACTATTCCTCCAGTCAATCCAAGATTGTGAAATCTGGTATCGCGGTTAACACCATTTTTTCTGCCCTAACTAAGTCTTGTGTCCACAAAATGTCCTCTAGCCTCCTATCTCAAGTTCAGCGTCTAAAAAATGCAGCCTTCCCTCTTGACGCCATTGTTTCTGCGTCATTAAAAGTTATGAACAAAGTTAAAAATGGTCCAGTTCGACCGCTTGATGACAAACGGGGAAAGGGTAACAAACTAGCGGTGATCCCGTATATTCATGGCATTTCTCACCGCATCAAAAAGATTGCCGACAAGTTCAATATTGACGTCTACTTTTCCGCTAAGAATAAGCTCAATAGCCTGTGTGCCAGGATTGATAATTTGTCCTCAGGTGCAAGTGAGTCGTCTAGAATGTGCACAGTTAAACACCGCATGCAGTTCGTCCCTTGTAAAAGCAATGTAGTGTAGTCAATTCCGATGTCGTGCGGTAAAGTTTATGTGGGGCAAAGCGGGGCGCTGCCTCAACATTCGCCTGCGCGAGCATCATAGCTCTCTCAAGGGTACGCCGTATTCGCATTTGTCCGCCCACTGTGCCGCTTTTGGCTCACCGGAGTTCTGCACGACCACTGTTTTTGACCACAATGATGCCCGCATCCGAGAGATAGCTGAAGCTTTTGCTATCAACAAAAATAGTGACACGTGTGTGTCAGCACTCCATCGATTGCATTGCTTGATTGTGAGGTGGCTTACTTGGATAATACTTAAATTGCTGAATGCCTGCTATCTCTTGTCATGTGCTCAGGGTGCGCGCGCATTTCTGTTCTTCCCTTCCCTTTTTCTTTGTGCTTGAATAAAGCATTTAGTTGTCAGTCAGCGCTCGTGTTGCGCAGTCTCTTCTTTGTGTCGTGTTTTTTGCGCTGTTCACTATGAACCTCAACCAACTAGCCCAACTCTCCCTTTTGCTACATATGTAAAGTTTATAAAATTAGATAGCCAGCACGGCAACCACAATTCACGTTTCACGAACATTACGCCTCCATAGGGCCTTTTTCCAAAGCAGTTTCGAGACCTGGCGTGGCTCTGTGGTAGAATACTTGATCGCCATGCAGATTGCTTGGGTTCGATTGCTGCTGGGACCCTGATATTTATTATATGCATTCGTCGGGTCAACGCTGCCGATGTCAGTTTTTCTTAACGCTCTCGCATTTAAATTATCAATGCCTGTTCTCGCCGTTCCTGGGTAGATGTAAATTGTCAAACACATGTGGCGCATACCCGCATACCGCGGCCCGTGGTACATAGGTATGTGCCACACGTGTCGGTAGGAATGGGTTTGACGACGTACGCGGCAGCATTTTCACATTATTCATGTCACGACCAGCCAGCCATATTCGTCAAGGCACCTTCCACTCTGTCCTATGTAAGTGCAGACATAACTGATTAGCGCAAAGAACAACGGACAAGGTAAGGACGACAGCCAGGACGGAGCGCATACGTCATGTCTGTCGTCTTTACCTTGTCCGTTGTTCTTTGCGCTAATTAGGGTAAGGCGGGGCAATATGAAACACTTACAAGCACAAACCCTTTATACTATTCGGCGAATTGAACGGACCCTGGGGGCCGTACTGCTGCAAGACCACAACGGGCACTTACATCCAGTGTCTTCTACCACGCGAAGCGGCATATTCGACTATCGAACGAGAATGCCTCGCCATCGTGCGGGGTGTGCAGAAGTTTCATGTCTACCTCTATGGTCGGCGTTTCGTCTTGCAGTCTGACCACCAACTCCTCAGATACATCAACTCGGCTCGACAAGTCAACACTCGGATACTGCGCTGAAGTTTAGCGTTGATGGACTATGACTTCCGCGTGGATTATATTCGAGGCTCTGATAATGTCGGTGCAGACTATATGAGTCGAATGTCCAATGTTGAATAGTCTGTCCACGTGCTGGACGGGTGGTGTCAAACAGCAGCGACTTTTCAATTATTCTGACACTTTGTTACACGCTTTGTGAGTGTATCCGCCCTTGCCTTGCCTTGCCGCCTCGCTCATCTTGAACTGGGGGGGAAGTGTGGTAAGAGGACGGTGATTGAGCGTTGGCATCGTGTTGTGTTCGGCGTGCGGTGCCGAATTTGAAGTGCGCGGGGCCGGCGATGATGATCGGCGTGCGGGGCCGAAAGTGAAGTGCGGCGTGATGGTGATTTGTGTGAGCCGACGAAGAAGATCATGTGTGGTGCGCGGGCCACGAAAAAAGCAGCTCGAGTGACGAAGCGAACGAGCTGGCCGGCCGAAACAGAGGACGTCGGGAACTCGACGAGAGCGGATGAAGCCCTGGCTCCGTTCCGGCTTCACCATCGTCGCGGCCTCCTGAGCTGGGCCTCGCCCCGGCTCCTGTGACCGTCTTTACCCTGTCCTTGGCTCGGGCTTCGTCCCGGGCAGGTTCTCTTACCGGGTCCACACCCGCGTGCCGTTCACGAGCCTGGGTCACGCCCCGGTGCTCGTGAGGGGCCTCAACCGAGGCCCCTCACGAGGGGCCTCGGTTGAGGGCCATCTGGGGGCCTCAACCGAGGCTGTTCCTGTGCCTGGGACCGATCCAGAGCTGCTGCTGTGCCTGGGCCGATCCAGGGCTGCTCCTGTGCCTGGCCTGATCAGAGCTGTTCCTGAGCCTGGGCCACGACGGGTGCTGTTCCGGAAACCTTGGCCATGGCCGACGTGCGGCCACACTTCTACGGACGTGCCTCGTCCCGTCGTCGTGCGACGCCACCTACGACAACCGCCGCGGTGTCGTCACTGCCGTCAAGGTCAGCCGCAAGCCGACGGCTTCGATACCTTCGGACCCGCCGCCCCACGCCGCAAGACCGCCGAGTACATAGTGTGAGTGCGCGTGACTGATGGCGCGGTCTATAGCCTACTTGTTATGTTTATGTCCGTTGTATAGGTGTTAGTCTCACGTCCTGTTTCTGTCGCATGGACCTTAGGACCCAGCTTTGTCGTGGACTCTTGTCACTTTATGTCACTTCGTGTCACTCAATATTTATTATATGAGGCAACGGCCGGGCAACGCATGGTTACTCACCCATACAATAAACAGAGCTTTGCCCATTTGTCATGTTTCACTTCGTGGAGATGCTGGGATTTTAGATGCGAAGCATCATATGCTCGGGGCTTTGTCCGTCCCGCGTCCGGCCACTTTGATGAAGTAGGGAAGCACCCACTATGCGAAACAGAACACCGTAGTACAATAAGACCGTCAACCACCCCCCACAGTCACCAGAGTCATGGCCGAGAGCACATAAGGGCTGCTTAGCAATGGCTAGGCAGGTGCTGTCTGTCGCCCACGTTTACTCCATTCCTTGATCTTGCTTGCATGTGCTTGCGGGGGCTTAGTCCCTCCCTCCTTGCTCGTCCCACCCCCCCCCAGCGCATGCGCGTTCCATCCCCCTCTCTCTCCTCTCCTACGCTGACCCCCCTTTCTCTCCTCTTGAAAACTTCTACTCTACGGAGCGGCACCCGCGTCCTACACCCCCCACAGCGCATGCGTGTCACCGCCACGTCTTTATCCTCTCCTACGCTCACCCGATTTCTGTCCTCTGGGAATCCTCAACTCTACGGTGCGGCGCCCGCGTCCCACCCCCCCTCCCCACAGCGCATGCGCGTCCCCACCCCCCTCTCTCTCCTCTCCTACGCTCCCCCCTTTCTCTCCTCTGGGAATCGTCTACTCTACAGAGCGGTGCGCGCCCCACACCCGCCACAGCGCATGCGCGTCCCCTCCCCCCTCTCTTACGGCCACTCTACGGAGCCGCGCGCACGACAGGTGGTGCGACAGCTGCATACTTTGCTGGTAGTTCCGCGGTATGAAAGTGCCCAGGTAGTTCCGCGGTATGAAAGTGACGGAGCGCGCGCGCCTCTTTCTCCTGTGCAACGCCGCGATAAGCGCCCGGGCCGCGAAACGGGAGCGGCGACGTTTTTCCCGCTCAAGCTAACCATCTCCCCCGCTGCTTCGCATCCCTTTGGCGGGAGATTGGGAAATTTTTTTTATTGTATTTCAAAGCATGACTTTAATTTTCACATGACTCAAAATAAATCCTATAATTATAAAAACGAAATGGCGACATGACCGGACGTGTGTCGCCCTTGGTATAATTCTGGACTTACGCCACTGGTCTCAAGTTTAGTACACGCATCATGGAGGATCCGTATGGATGAAGACATGAAGGCACAAACATACACACAAACACACACACACACACACACACACACACGCACACACACACACACATACACATGAATAACATGGACCTTAATTTCACTACAGAGATGGCTAATAATAACAAATTGCACTTCTCGCATTTACAGTTGGTCCTCAATAAGGAACAAATTTGCTGCTGTTACAATCCAAGAAGTGCTAAGCCAGGGCGAGATTACGCGTCCGGGCACTCTAAGTTAGTAAAGAGGGGTAAAGTTAAATCTTTCTCACGTCAGCTTTGCAAAAAATCGTGTGGTCATCATATTAGTGGTAGTTTTAAGACTCAGTTGGAGCAACTCTAGAAGTCAGGTTACCCCACGCAGTTAATTTTCTGGGTGTGCACGGTCTTAGCCAGAGAAATAAAGGGCAGAAAAGAGGGAGCCAGTTTGGAGTCAAGGAAATGCGGTAAAATGGCTGTCATTCCATATGTGCACAAGCTGGCGCACAACTTAAAACATGTTGCCAGTAGATAGAGCATAGAAGTGAAGAAGAGTTGACTGTTGGGCGAGTTGGTGTTTTGACACTAAAGCCATCCTGAGTAGCGCAACCAGACAGGACACACAGCTAGGAACAGGCGAGCCCAGGCGCACACTAACAACTGATTTTATTGAAGGCAGATCCACACCTTTATACATCAACAAGCTTCGCAGGCGCACTGTCACAACGAGCAACCAAACAAGGCGCGATAAAAATATTAAACAAGGCGCGAAAGAAATTGAATTTCAGTATGTATAGCGCAATGGAAGTGTCGCTTACACGCTCCTCACCTGCTTTCCTGATAAAAAACGCTTCTAATGTTTCGCGAGCTGTTTTTTGTCTACTTCTGCCTAGGATCTTTGCGAAACGGAATCGTGGTTCACAATGCGAGCACGCCGTGCAGTGGTCAACGAGGTGACTTCTCTCCTTATTAATCAGACTTCTTTCGTCTTCCCTGGCTGTTCCTAGCTGTGTGTCCTGTCTGGTTGCGCTACTCACGATGGTTTATATGACATAGAAGTGAAGTTTTCGGCAAGAAACAAACTGGCAAGCCTGTCCGCGCATTAACAAAGACATGCTTTCAAGACCATGCTCCGTGCAACACCGAAATATGTTTGTGAAATGCGCAAAGGGGATGATACATTTTTCTTGTGGCAAGGTCTACGTCGGAAAGTCTGGAAGATGCGTGAATGACCGGTTTAGACAGCACCACGCATCTATTAAGGCGTCAAGGAACACTCACCTTGCAGTTCACAGTAAAAATTGCGGATGTTACCCTGTGTTTAAAGAAACAAAAATCAAATGACACAAGGATCAGCTGACTTGCGAGTTAGTAGAATCATACTACATCCGGAAGACGGGACATGACTGTGTTAGTCAAGCCACAACTGTGCTGCGCGATAAAGAATACGCGTACCTAGACACGTAGGATTACAATATCTAACGAATGACATGTAACGCAGAAAATTCTTGTAATCCCTTTACGAGTGCTTTCAGATGCGAAGCATCTTATGCTCGGCGCTGTGTCCGTCCCTGCCACGTCCCGTGTCCGGTCACTTTCATGAAGTAGGGAAGCTGCCACTATGCGAACCAGAACACTCTAGTACATTAAAGGGACCGATAACTACCTAGAACATGAAGTGAGATGAATCCACTGAAGGAAAGATTGTGCGTCGCACTGAATCAAACCAACCGCGTTTTTTTTTTCGTGAGAGGTGGATTTATATTTTTATTTCTTCATTGAAAGACGCGAAAAATGACCTTTGGCGCCTCTGGTGGCAAACACATGAACGAATGGATGTACCCTGTCACGTGACCGTTGATTGCTATAGACGGTTGAGGACCTTTTTGTTGGTACTGAAATATTGTTCGTTTCTTTATATTAAAAGATATTACTCCATAATAATGTATACTACATATGCCTGCGTTAGTAGTATGCTTTTAAGCGGCGCTGCCTTCGCGTGACGTAACGATACCTTGCTCGTCAGCGCGTCTTGAGCAACTTTTCAGTGTGCTCATGCAACCGTGCACGCAGTTTGCAGGTCGCTAAGATTATTGAGCGACATAACTTTGCTACCTACGCTTCGTCTCAGACATGACGCGCACTGCTACTCGGCGCGGCCGTGCATATGCGTAGAGTGACGTGTTCGGTGACTTGGTTTGGCTCGTGCATCGAGAGAGTAACGACGCCGGGACAATTCCACCCATGACACAGGCGCAGGCAACCATGGGCGCGGGCGCACATAACGCGGTATAAATACAGGGAAGTTGTATAATGCCACATCATCTGATTGTAGCAGGTTGTTATTTTCAAAAATAGTTGTAAAGCTCAATATAAAGATGGTTAAGCACAGATACAGGAACTCCTGCGAATGCAGAACGACGACAGCTGTCACACATCGCGAGAAGGACTGGCCGCATCCGCTA
>JALIZH010018386.1:0-41663 GCA_030522465.1 Rhipicephalus appendiculatus | reverse complement strand
CGTACTAATTGATGAAAAAATCCGTAAACAGGCGTTGTGTGCTCGAGCCGAGGTTTGACAAGTGGACTTGTCTTCTTCAAGGCTAGAACTAGAACAAGTTCTAGCCTTGAAGAAGACAAGTCCACTTGTCGAAACGCCAGCTCGAGCACACAACATACGGATTTTTTCATCGCAAGCTTCCATCGTCCCCTTCCTGCTGTTTTTGGATTACGTGCTAATTGTCAGTCTGGCTACATTACAAGCTTGGTGCTGGTGTTATTTAGAACGCAATAGTGGCATTGTTCAAGAGAAACAGGAATTGAGCATATGCTTTTTGCTTGAAGATGTTAAATATCCTAGCGCGGCATTTGGAAGGCGGAAGGAGCGCAGCTCCAGCTTTTTAACAAGAAATATACTAGAGAAGAGTGGACACAACTACTTTTCAAACATCGCCCAGATATTTTCAGTTTGTTAGCCTAATATGTCGGTGGTATTCAAAGCGATCAAACATTTTTTTGACACTTGATGGCATTGTTGCAGAGATGACCTGTCCCATTTCTGCCCGTGGACCAACATGGCTTACCTGGAGGCGCTCACAAGGCTGCTCATCGAGACGTGCGAAGCGCGAATTCGCCGGCACCGAAGACGAGGCTGACCGGCAGGCGTGGCGCGACGTGTGCTTCTGGTTGGACGAGATGCCCCACTATCGCAGCGCTCTGGAATTTTCGCGCGAGCTCATTGCGCAGAGCGCGCGGTCTTCTTCGTCGCTGTCCACGCTATCGTGTGAATAACGTAGGCGTGTCATAGGGCATCGCGCCGGGTCAGGCCCTCTGAACAATCACGCTCTCTACGCGAATAAAAGCGGCGGGCATATGGTGTCGCGTACGTTAATATCTTTAATTAGGTCGTCATCGCGTATTAACTTGGTAAGAATTATCTGTTTGAGTAGTAAGCTCATAGTAAGTACATGATTACCTTCGTTATGAACTCGAACGATCCGCCGCGTGGCCTATGAACTCGCCCTTAATTTTCAAGGAACCGTACTTCAGCGTGATTCACCAGAAAAGTTTCTAGTTGTTTGGTTCGAAGATACAATGTCTTGGAACACGAATGTCAACAAGCTAATGATTGAATAGGGCAGAGCAGTTGGATGCCTCTACAAACTTGCAGAATTACTTCCTCTGTAATGAAGATGAAGTGCATCATAAAGAGCTCTGCAGTCACATCGTCAGCGCTAAGCAGGGGAAGCTCGTGCAGGACGTTGTCGCTGTTTTTACGCTGGCTAGGCCTACGCTCCTGTGCTGTCTGATTATACAGTTTCGCTCATCAAGGCTGTGTCTCAGTTCATTATTATATTTGGTGGAGGTTGCTAGGTCTCCGAAACACCCTGGAGTTGCGCAGCCGGACTCTACCTGCCGCCATGACCACTGAATCTAACACAAGCCCACCACCTCTTGCTCCCCAGGCCATCCCATGCTCCGGCGCGGTCCGTCAGCGGGACCCTCCAATATTCAGCGGCACTGACGACCACGACGTTGACGACTGGCTATCTACCTTTGATCTCGTCGGTGTCCTCAACAAATGGGACGAAGCCACGAAACTAGCCACCGTCGGCCTTTACCTTAGCGGCATTGCTCACTTGTGGCTTCGGAACCACCAAACCGACGTTCCAACCTGGTCAGCGTTCAAGACCAAGTTCAGCGAAGTCTTTGGTCGTCCTGCTGTTCGAAAGCTTCGCGCGGAACAGCGCCTTCAGTCGCGATCTCAACTACCTGGTGAGAATTTTACCAGTTATATTGAGGAAGTCATCGACCTGTGCAAACGCGTCGATGCGACCATGGCTGAGGCGGACAGAATCAAACACATCTTAAAGGGCATCGACGAGGACGCATTCCAGATGCTGAATTTCGAAGAGCCTGGGTACTGTCGCCCAAGTTACTGAGCTATGCCAAAGCTATGATGAGCTCCGCTGACAACGCCTCATCACCCGCCGCCCGGTCCACCATCAGGAATCGTTGTCCGGCTTAACTCCCTTGCAAGATCCCATCCTCCTCTCGCAGATCAAAGATTTTGTGCGCGAAGAAGTTGCCCGCCAACTCTCGCTGATCCCCAGTCTGCCGGAGCGAAATACGCCGCTCAGTCCCACACTACGACACATTATACAAGAACAAGTGTCGGAGCTCCCCTCACCACAGCTGGCGCCACCAGTCACCGCACCATTGACGTACGCCGAAGCAGCAGCCCGACCACGACCACAGGCGTTCCGAGCGCCACCTCCGTTGCCTACTCCTGTTTACGCCACCTCGCCGCCGCGACCTCCCGTCCATCGAGTCGCCAATCCCTGGCGCACAGCTGACAACCGGCCCATCTGCTTTTCGTGTGGTCTACCCGGACACGTCGCACGCCTGTGCCGCCGCCGACCACTACACTCACGTGAAGACCCACGCGCATATGAATACGACCACACGTTCCCCTACGCTTCAGACCGCGAGCCGCACCCTCCGCGACCAAACCTTCGACCAGCTTCTGACCACCGTTCTCCTTCTCCCCGTCGTCACTCACCCTCCCCGATGCGTCGACGTCCCGCTGCAACCGACACGGAAAACTAAATGGCGCAGTTCCTGAGGCAAGAACTGCGTCATCGTCGCAAAGTAGAAGCCCTCTTCTTTCGCCGCCAAATGTAATTAATGTCGTTCTTGAAGGTGTACATGCACTTTCCCTCATCGATACTGGTGCCGCAGTTTCTGTCATCGCTGAAAAACTTTGCCGCTCAATCCGAAAAGTGACGACGCCCTTCTTTGGTCCGTTTCTTCATACCGCCACAGCACAGCCCGTACAAACTGTCGCTGCGTGTACTGCCAGACTTCTAATTCAAGGAGTGCCTTACACAGTCGAGTTCGTCGTACTTCCGCACTGTTCCCACGAGATTATTTTAGGTTGGGATTTTCTCTCCCATCACCAAGCCGTCATTGATTGCGCCCGTGCCGAAGTCGCCTTTACCTCACTTGACGATCCTATACCTGGCGATGGTCCCCTTTCCTGCGCAAAGTTCGTCATTACTGCCGACACCCAGATCCCTCCGCACGTTACTGCCTTGGCACCTGTGTCATGCTCCGCTGCCTCCGACGCTACCGCTCTCTTCACGCCTGCGCTGCTTTCGTTCATTGCCACATTTCACCTCTCCCATCCGCTCTGCTTACCCTTCAAGGTGGTGCGACCGACGTGCCTGTGACAAATTCATTCCCATTCCCGATGACGTTTCTTCGAGGGCAATGCGTCGGCTCAATGGAATCTGTCGAAACCATCACTACTTTGGACGTTCCTGATGAATCATCAGAGGTCAACGCCCTCTCCTGTAGTTCCCTTACTGGCACTTCGACTGGTGACATTTTCGACCATGTCATCGACGACCGCCTAAACACGCAGCAACGGCGTGAACTTCTAAGCCTCCTTGACAAATTTCGCCCAGTTTTCGACAGCCACAGCACTTCCCTCGGCCGAACGTCGACTGTATGCCACCGGATCGACACATGTAATCACCCACCACTACGGCAGCGATCATACCGTGTATCGCCGACTGAACACCGCGTCATTGATGAACAAGTGGGTGAAATGCTAAAGCGCGGCGTAGTTCAACCATCAAACAGTCCGTGGGCATCACCAGTTGTTTTAGTTAAAAAGAAGGATGGCACGATACGCTTTTGCGTAGATTATCGTCGGCTAAACAAAAGACGAAAGGATGTTTATCCTTTGCCCCGGATCGATGATGCCCTCGACTGTTTACAAGGTGCAGAGTTCTTTTCCTCCCTCGATCTACGCTCTGGTTACTGGCAAGTGCCTATGAATACGGATGACAGGCCAAAAACTGCCTTTGTTACACCGGATGGCCTATACGAGTTTAACGTGATGCCATTCGGACCTTTCCAATGCGCCGGCAACATTTGAGCGCATGGTGGACACTATTTTACGAGGCGTCAAATGGAACACGTGTCTCTGCTACTTGGATGATGTGGTAGTGTTTGCGCCAGATTTTCCCACGCACCTTCGTCGCTTGGAACAGGTTTTACGCTGCCTCACTGAAGCTGGCCTTCAACTAAACTTAAAGAAATGTTACTTTGGCGCACGCAAGCTGACCATTCTCGGACATGTCGTGTCGAAGGAGGGCGTTCTCCCTGATCCCGCTAAGCTACGTGCTGTTAGAGAGTTCCCGCGGCCCATGTCTCTGAAGGAGTTGCGTAGTTTCATTGGGCTTTGCTCATACTTCCGCCGCTTTATTCGCAATTTCGCCTCAATTATCGCACCTCTGACAGACCTGCTTCAGCGAGACCCCAATCTATCCACGTGGTCCCCGGCTTGCGAATCATGCATTTGCGACGCTACGCCCGCTACTCACAACACCACCCATACTGCGTCATTTCGATTCAAGCGCTCCAACAGAAATCCACACAGATGCTAGTGGTGTCGGTCTTGGCGCTGTCCTCGCCCAACGAAAGCCTGACTACCAAGAATATGTTGTTGCGTACGCGAGTCGCACTCTCACAAGAGCTGAATCAAATTATTCAGTAACTGAAGAAGAATGCCTAGGCTATCATCTGGGCTATTACAAAATTTCGGCCTTATCTGTACGGACGACCTTTCGATGTCGTTACCGATCACCACGCACTTTCCTGGTTATCCTCCCTCAAAGACCCCTCCGGACGCTTGGCACGATGGGCTCTGCGGCTCCAAGAGTACGACATTCGGGTCATCTGTCGCTCAGGCCAGAAGCACGCTGATGCCGATGCTCTTTCACGATCGCCTGTTGCTGCTGACATTGCGAGTGTCTCCATTCAAGAGAACTTATTTTCGCCATTAGGATCCATCGACATGGCTTCCGAGCAACGCAAAGATTCGTGGATTGCGTCTTTGGTCGATTACCTCTCTGATGCACTCGCACGCCCAACTCAAAAGATGCGTGAGCTGTCGCACGCAGTGGTTCATTGCCTAGATAAGCATGCGACAACGAATTTCATGGGCGCGCGTGAGAACGAAGCCACGATCGAAACGTGGCGGAAACGGACCCTGCCAAGTGAGTGTACTAGACTCGGCCGATCAGGCAGAAATGAAACAAATTTACTTGAATTTACTAGCGAAATCAACCGGCGCTCCACCTATCGTTACCTGCAGCAAACATGCCGTGTCCAACGCGTGGCGGCGCTGGCGTCAGTCGAAGCGGGTCGAGGCCACGTGGCGAGGCGTTCGAGTTAAGCGTGCTGAGGGCGGTACGCTAAGGATTGATACAAATAGACTGACACAAAAAAGATTGCTTTCTCCTTCCGGTCGTCTTCGATCGCAAACGCATAAAACACCCAGTGAAATTTTGAATGAGCACGTTACAGATGATAGCGCTGTCAAGTGCGGGGAAGACTAAGAGTATTGAGGACTCTACTATGGGGGAGTGGTATGCCGTCCCTTGACCTCAAGGCTGACAGCCATAAGGCGAACTAAGATTTAGGAAAGACGCACAGTGAAAAACTGGGAGAGAATTAAGAATACTATGTATACTCGCGGACGCACTTTCTTGGCAATAACGGGATAGCCACGGGAGCGGAGCTTCTGCCCATGTACTCCTACGCCGAATGGTCCGGTTCGGCGTGAGTTTCCTACTATTGCGTAAAGTGATGGCTGGACGTCCCAAGCGTTGTATATTGTTTGTTTTGAATGCTTAGACAGATTTTTTGGCTGAAGCTCGGTGTAAGTTTTTGCAACGGGTAGATGGAAGAGACGGAAACGAGGGACGCACAGCTCAACACACAGACATCATCTGGCATTTCAGGTGCGAGTAAAAAGCGCGACTTTCTCACGCGTGCCATAACAAATAACGACAGCTTCGTTATGAACTAAAAGAAGTCTAAACATCTCACCAGTCCGTGATGCGTCTTCTTCTGTGCATGACATTTGCTTATCAATTTCTCGCAGTGAAAAAATAAAAATTGGACCATCTCCCCGAAGGGAACCCTGATGGGATGCGAAGCAGCAGCGGTGCGCACGGCGTTGACCCGGTTGAAACGGGCGTCGACGCGGGTGCTGGAAGAACGATTTGAAGCGAAACTCGGTGTAGCGTTTACTCGAGTAAACGTTTGTTTGAAACGCTAAGACACGGGAGGCGGGTCAGAGGTGTTGCGAGCGGGCGGAGCAGCCGGCAGCTGCGGCGTGACCTACTTGGCACCGCTCCAACACCTGCGGCGAGGGGAGCGCGTTGCGGCGCGTTCGTCCGTACGCACGGAGGGACAGCGTTACACAGCCTAGTCAAATAGCTGCTTCGCATCTAAAAATTGAGCGTGACTCTGCTATCGCAAACGCCACTGATAACCGGAGCTGAGAGAAGCCCAGGAAAGTGTCAGATTAAACAAGAGCGGCTTCACCCTATCGCGCTGTTCCTGGGCGTTTCCGCTAGCACAGCGACGCTTAATTCGTGCCTATCCGTCCGTCCGTGTGTGTGTGTGCGTGTGTGTGCGTGCGTGTGTGCGTGTGCGTGCGTGCGTACGTGCGTGTGTGTGTGTGTGTGTGTGTGTGTGTGTGTGTGTGTGTGTGTGTGTGTGTGTGTGTGTGTGTGTGTGTGTGTGTGTGTGTGTGTGTGTGTGTGTGTGTGTGTGTGTGTGTGTGTGTGTGTGTGTGTGTGTGTGTGTGTGTGTGTGTGTGGAACTACAGAACCAGAACTAGCGGTAGGCTTCACTTGCTTGCTGGGAGGAAGAGGAGGAAGCAACTACATTTTCAATGCTAAGAAACCGTAGTCCGCGAGTATACATGGCTTGCGCTGACGTCACTGAAACCGCCATTTTGGTGCACCGCATGGCACAAGCAAAGTTTCTGACGTAACGCGTTAATGTTATCGTTATATCCCTTGCAAGTTCTTTTATTTTTGACGGAAAGAGGCCAATGAAATCCTGGTCACATCGTTATATTTAAGCAGGTCAGTCGCAATGTGATTATGCTGCCCCTACGTCATCAAGGCAGCCATGTTGGTGAACCACTACGTTTGGAGCTGCGACCGTGACGTCACGTGCAAGCTACCTATAGCACACTAATGAGGATTGAAAATAGAGAACTGCTTTGTCCTTAAATCGTCATCAGAATCAACGGGAGGGAGGGAGTGAGTCAGTGAGTACAACTTTATTAAAGGTCCAGTGCAGGCGCTGAGGTTGCGCCGCGCCACTCTGCTCATGGAGCCAATTACAACACGGCGATGTGCGTGCTCGGAATGTTGCAGGACCACCGTCAGCATCCCGACTTGCGGTCATAAAATTTTCCTGATATTTTGATATTGCTTTGGACAACGGTGAACATCGACCAGTATTGATGAGTCAGCATATCAGCACCTCGCATGTTTTATGTAATATCTACATTATTCTAAAAATAATGCACCTTCATTCTTTTTTTGTATCTTTGAATACAGCTGTTCAAGAGTAGGTAAGGGGGGCTTGGCAAAAGCAAGCGACGTTTTATGACCGCGAGCGGTGGTTGCTGCTTCGCCTGCGGACCGGCAGCGTCTGGCCTGCGGCACGCATGTACTCCGCTGGTCGCTGCTCATCGCCTACGTGCCGTAGATGCGGCGACGAAGAAACACTGGAGCACATCATTTGTTCCTGCCCTGCTCTGGCCGCTGAACGACGCGTAATGGCGAGCCGCTATCGCCGGCTAGGTCTCCCTGCGACAACTGCGGAGGACTTCCTTTTTCCTGTACGGTCGAAGATCCCGGCCCTGCGAGCGTTCCTCGAGTTTGCAGTTTCTGCAGACCTTGCCGCCCTGTAGCCGAACGCTTTGCTTTCGTGCTCCCGCCTGCGCTGACAAGTCTATCTCGTCACGCATCTCCCTTCTTTCTATCTTCTCTTCTATCATCTTTACTCCCCCCTTCCCCATCCCCAAAGGCGCTGAGCCGTGCCCCCACGACGGGAGGCAGAAAATAGTGTCCTTTTTCTATCTTCCTCTTTCCCAAAAACCACTCTCTCTCTCTCTCTCACTAGTGCAATCGCAGGGATTTCACTGCATAATCATTTTGCCTGCCAAAAGAGGAATTCTGTCTTTCCATCAGGAAGCCACGTCGGCTGAATCACAAGAAAAGAATAATGTATAAAATGAAAGGTGTAAGAACGGGAAAAGAAGCCTGTTCCCGAAAATTTGCAGCATGTTTCACTCTCGGTAATAATTCAAGGCGTGAGCTTGCAGCGCACTTCGTAATGCGTTAGCCTATACAATTGAGGAACAAAATTCCTGCAAGAAATATTAATCCGTAGTGTGAAACGCACTAACAGTAAGGTGTTTTTTTGGCGTTTCAGACGATTCCAGCGTCTCTTCCTCCTGCACTGAAGCTCTCTGCGCCTTAGGTGGAGTAGCCTCTGTGATGGATCACCTTTGAGTGATCGACGAGGTCAATTGATGATAATATGAAATCAGGTCACGTAGTGACGTCAATCGCGTGCCGTCACAATACGTCATGATGACGCCACAAATATCGGCAATATGTCACGGCACGATGGCTTCACATGATGACGTCATTTTACGACGTCATTGGTCACTCGGGAAAGGTCACGTGGGTTTTTGGACTGAGCGTTGCGAGAATTTGTGCAACCTTCGCGAGCCCTGAAGGTCTCCTAAAATGCGGCAGATCGCACGTTTTGTGGGAATCGGTTTCGTGCGAAACAGTAGAAGAGTAATTGTCTATGCTGAAAAAATTGAAGGACACTTTGTACATTCCAAACTGTGTGCGGCGAAAGCGTGTGGCCATTCCACTGACTATGCCATGTCTTTTTTTCTTTTAACACGCAAACCGAATGTGTGCGTGTTTTCTTTTTTAATTCTTTTTTTTCCGCGAATCGCAGCGAGACGCGACACCAGTCTTCCTCCGTTCGCATGGGTTAGTATTTTCTCGCGCTTTGCAAATCGCGCAAGCGCCATCCGCGTTCCAGCGCTTAAATTGACGGACCCTTTGTAAATTCGAAAGTGTATTCCGTGGACGCATGTGACCATTGAGACGGCGTCGGTCAGAATGATTGCAAGGGCTGGGCACAGCGACGCTACGCAAGCAAAGCGCGAGCGCTGTAGAGTCCGACGCGACCGCCGTCGGTTGCGCACCCCGGCGGCCACCTGATTCCGTGCCACAGCTCGGATGGACAGACGGACGGACAGACCCACGGACGGACGGATGACGGACAGACAGATGGACGGACAGACGGACGGACTGAGGGACAGACGGACCGACAGACGAACGGACGGACGGAAGACGGACAGACAGATGGACGGACAGACGGACGGACTGAGGGACAGACGGACCGACAGACGAACGGACGGACGGACAAACGGACGGACGGACGGACGGACAAACGGACGGATGGACAGACGGACAAAGGGACGGACAGATGGGCGGACAGACAGACGGACGGACGGACGGACAGACGAACGGACGGACGGACAGACGGACGAACAAACGGACAGACGGACGGACGGACCAACGGACGGAAAGTCGGATGGACGGACGGACGGACAAACGGACGGACGGACGGATGGAGGGACGGACAGACGGACGGAGAGACAGACGGACGGAAGGACAAACACATGGACGGACGGACAGACGGGCGAACAAACGGACGGACGGACGGACAGACAGACGGACGGACGGACAAACGGACGGAAAGTCGGACGGACGGACAGACGGGTGGACAGACGGACGGACGGACGGACAAACGGACGGACAGACAGACGGATGGACGGACAGACGGACGCCGGACGGACGGACAGACAGACGGACGGACGGACAGACAGACGGACGCCGGACGGACGGACAGACGGACGGACAAACGGATGGACGGACGGACAGACAGACGGACGGACAAACGGATGGACGGACTGCGGACGGACGGATTATTATTATTATTATTATTATTATTATTATTATTATTATTATTATTATTATTATTATTATTATTATTATTATAGCATATGAGCCTGTATAACAAGCTTTTAAACTTCAAAAAACAGGCTGATCCCACGCATTATGGGAATCGATCATAATGCGAAGCAGGCAGCAAGTGGAACAAATTATGCTGTACATAACACGCATGTCGTGGTTTACATGTTCAAACCTATCATTTATGTTCGTCATACAGTCACGTCACGCAATACCAATTTTGGTGTCCATCAACCTAGCGAAATGGTCGCGAGCGTGCCATGAGCTAGTCATGCAAGTGATGTTGCACATGACGTCATGATTTCCATATTACCACTTGTCATTTATGTTCGTCATACAGTCACGTCACGCAATCGCGAATTTGGTGTATATCAAGCAAGCGAAACGGCCGTGAGCGTGCCGTTAGCGTGGCATACAACCAACTTCTTGAGTCTGCCCACATTAAGCCATGTCCCCACGCCATGCAGGATAGTTTTCATAGCCAATTGGCAAGGCTATATTCAGCCGGCTTCCCGAGCCCCGTCGTAGTGGCTGTCTTAAAAACCCTCCTTCAGAAGGTGAAAGGAAATAAAAGGAAATTGTCTAGCCCCATCCAGAAAGAAGCAAGCACGCAGTGGTCCCGTATTTCCACCAACTTTCCCACAACCTCAAGAAGGTTGCCAATAGACACGGTATGCACGTAGTCTTCTCGGCACCACGCAAGTTGGCTGGACTGTGTCCGCGGATCAGCCGCGTTGACAAAAAGCTCGGATGCCAGAAGAAGCACACCAGACCTTATGTGAAATGCGCGACCGGTGTGGTATACGAAATACCGCTGTCGTGTGGGAAGACGTACGTGGGCCAACTAGGCGCTGTCTCAACGACCGAGCACGGGAACATGAAATATCCTTAAAGAATTAAGGCAATGCGCACTTACCTGCGCATTGTCTAGCCTGCAGATGTGAGCCTTGGCTTCGTGAGATTGAGATAATAGGCAGGAGCAACGACACATTAGCGCGATAGTTATTGGAGGCGTTTTACATTAGGAAGAGGGGCGCGTGTTGCACCACTGATACGTCTGTCTCACTTTTCCAAAATGAGATGGAGCTCATTGATATGCGAGTGTGACCACTGTTTGCCTATTTTGATGCACGCATGCGCAGATAGATGTAATCTGGTGGCTTGTTCTTTCAAATAAACAGTTGAAGTTTAGCACCCGAGCTTTCTGCTCCCCCGATGCTACGTCTTTTCTCGAATCTTTCTTTTCCAAGTTCGCGTTATTATGTACCCCTTTGATGTTAACCAACTCGTCCAACAACGTCTTACTGAGCCATATTTCTAGTACTTTGGGCCCTTTCTGCAACACGCCTACTTCAAGCTACACCCACGTTCTGTGTCACATCGTGCAATCAGTACGCCGGTCAAGGTCAATTGCATTCTGCCTGAGGAAGGCACTTGTGCCAAGCGAGGTCAGTGCCCTTTTCGGTTCTTTCAAGCGTTCGGTAGGACATATAAAGCGTATTTGCAAGATTATTCGCTCGGAGTTATGGGATCAAGTCCGACGCTGCTGGAACTATTTGCGAGTCTTTTGCTACGCCTCGCGCCCTCCCTGGATCGAAGTGTTTGAGTGCTGCCGGGCACAGCATAGTGTTCGTGAAAAGTCGGAGTAAAAGCCGCTCCTCCGCTTTACTTAGGCCTTTGCATGGGCGTGGATAAAGGCTGTGGTCGGATTGATAATGATGCACAATTTCGCGGAAAGAATACACCAGATTTAATTCGAGGTCGTCCTGATCGGGGGAGGCCAGTGGAAATGCCCTGTAAGAGAGCGCGCGGGCGGCGGCGTCGGCTGCCTCATTTCCTTCTAGTTCTATGTCAGCAGGATCCCAGACTATACGGCGGGGTGCGAGGATTCCCTGGCAGTCACAACACTGCAATAGTCGATAGGCTAGGACCCCGCAGGGGCGTCTGCGCAAGCAGGCGTTTGGTGCGTAGCGACACCACGGACCCGAGCTAATGGGGGGGTTTCGACCTCTCCCACGTCTCGCCGTGCGTGGCATTGCCGTGTCCGGGGAAAAGGGGATCCTGGGGGTTGAGCCGACGCCGGGTGTTTGGACCTTTAAGGCCCCCGGCTGAGGCAACACACCCCTTTGGCCCCGGCTTCACGCAGACGGCACCCCTGGGCTGACCCACCCAGGGGAAACCGGCAGTCGCCTTTTCCCGTCTCTCTCTCCCCTCACATCTTCGTCTTTCTCTCTCACTTTCAATCTTTCCTGTCTTCTACTTTTTCATGTGCTTCTAGTTTTCCTGGCGGCGAGGGTTAACCTTGTGTAGTTGCCCAACCTTGGGTAAATATATTTGGTTATAGCGGCGATATATGGCTGGCGACTGCAAGTGTCCTACCTTGTAGCGTCCCCTTGTTGGGCTCGGTGGTGGGTGGCCACCATCGCCGCCGAATTTCTAATCCTTATATGGCAAATTCTTTTCCCGCGCTGCCTGATCGCTGCCTCAAAAGGTGGCGCACCGATGAAAACTTCACTTTTGCCCAACCCAAAGAGTCCTTTCCTAAATACCACGTAATACACAGTCAGCACGAAACAAGAACCGTTCGAACAATCTCGTCATTCCTCGTATCGAAGTCCCTAACAGAAGCTATTGGCCCAGGTTATAAGGTCACAAAGATGGGAAGCGGCGATCTTCTTCTCGAAGTTCGCGACAAGCTCCAATACGACAGACTATCTAAACTCGTAGCATTTGGAGACATTCCAGTTTCGGTGGGCCCACACAGGTCGATGAACACTGTGCGCGGTGTCATCTCAGAGGAAAACCTGCTCGAAATAACTGAAAGTGAACTACTGGAAGGCTGGCAAGACCAGAATGTAGTGAAGGGGCAAAGAATAATGATAAGGCGAGATGATAAACAGATACCAACTAAGCATATCATCATTACTTTCGGAACTAGCAACCTGCCTGAATCCATTGAAACCGGCTATTGTAAGCTTCGTGTTCGACCATATATTCCAAATCCGCGTCGTTGTTTCAAGTGCCAGCGCTTTGGACATGGGTCGCAAAGCTGCAGAGGACACGCCACATGTGCAAAATGTGCATCCAAAGAACACTTGTCTGACAGTTGCACCTCGGCAGCTTGTTGTGCGAACTGTGAAGGGGACCACCCCGCCTATTCACGATCATGTCCGTCATGGAAGAAAGAAAAAGATATAATAGAACTGAAAGTCAAATTCAACCTGTCGTTCCAAGAGGCTCGTAAACGTTTTTCACTCCACCACCAGTCTAGTCCTTCCTTCGCCGACGTGGCGCGCCGGGGCGCCGCGCCACGTTTTTCGGCGCCCGCGAAATTCACGCGGAGTGTGACCGCGGCCGCGCCAGCAGCGTCCCCGGCTGGAGTAGCCTGTGCTGCTCCGACCCCTGCCAAACAGGGCCAGCAGACTCCCGAGTCTGCCGGACCCCGGGCCACTGCAAACGCAGTTAGGTCCGAAACCGCCAAGAACGTGCCCGCCGAGCAGGCACCATCCACCACCTCAGATGAGGTGATGGATACAAGCCACACTCCTCCGGCGTCTCAGACGCCGAAGGACAGGCGCAGCTCTTTGGAGCGCGCCAAAAAAGAAAAACTCCGCATTACGGGGCCCCCCAAAAGGCCCTGTAACCTAAGGCAACACTTTTTGTACACACAGCACCAAACTACATTAAAAGGTAGACACAAATACTACAGTGGAACGTCAGAGGACTGATCAGAAACCTCGACGATGTCCAAGAACTTTTACACAAACATTCACCAAAAGTGCTGTGTGTACAAGAATCACACTTAAAATCGAAACACACAAACTTTTTACGCAGTTATGTTATTTTTCGAAACGACCGGGATGATGCTGTCGCGTCATCCGGTGGTGTTGCCGTTATAGTTAATCAAGGAACGGCCTGTACGCATTTACAGACATCCCTTGAGGCAGTAGCCGTCAGAGCCGTTATCTTTAACAAACTGGTCACGATTTGCTCCATTTACATACCTCCACATCACCAATTGAACAAACACGAATTCCAGTCGTTAATTGATGAACTTCCAGAACCGTATCTTCTCCTCGGAGACTTCAACGCACATAGCGGTCTATGGGGTGACTCCCGCTGCGATGCGCGAGGCCGCCTAATTGAACAGTTCCTTTTCACTTCCGGTGCGTGCCTCCTGAACCACAAAGAGCCAACATACTATAGCCTCGCTAGCAATACTTACTCATCCATAGATATCAGCATTACATCTCCGTCGCTTCTACCCTTACTCAGTTGGAAGGTCATCAATAATCCCTACGGAAGTGATCACTTTCCAATAATTCTCAGCACACTAATAAATAATGAAGGTCCTCGACAGGTGCCCAGATGGCAGATGGACAAGGCCGATTGGGAAGAGTTTCGAAAAGCTACTCGCTTAAGGTGGTGTGATATGTGTGACCTCAGCATAGATGCAGCGGTAGACTACTTCACAGCTTCTAATCGATGCTGCAACAAAGTGTATACCACAGTCGAGACGGTCCGCCAAACGACGTGTCCCATGGTGGAATACCGAATGTCGAAATGCACGCAAAAAGCAAAACAAAGCATGGCGGTTGCTTCGGGACTCACCGGCAGCCGAGAATCTTGACAGTTTCAAGAACATAAAGTCCCAAGGGAGAAGAACGCGCCGCCAGGCTAGAAGGGAGAGCTGGCAGAAATTTTTAACAGGCATTAATTCATATACACAAGAGGCGAGAGTCTGGAACATGGTTGGTAAGGTAGCAGGACGACAAGCACAATCACTCCCTCTCGTAAACACACAAGGCGACAGCTTGGAAGACCAGGCGAACTCCATCGGCGCGCACTTCGAAGAGGTCTCCAGCTCGTCGCATTACACTGAAGCGTTCCAACGATACAAAACCAGAATAGAAAAACAGACACTACAGCGCAAATCCACAAACCACGAGGCATACAATGCACCTTTCTGTTTAGCTGAGCTACAGGCCTCGCTAAACTGCTGCAATGAATCTGCTCCAGGCTCCGACCGTGTGGCATACGTAATGTTGAAACACCTGCCCACTGAAACCCAAGAAGCCCTCCTCTCCTTGTATAATGCTGTTTGGTTTTCCGGCGAGATTCCCTTGGCCTGGAAAGAAGCCATCGTTATTCCAATCTTAAAACAGGGCAAGGACCCTTCCTCAGTCTCAAGCTACAGACCAATAGCGCTAACCAGCTGTCTCCTCAAGGTTTTTGAAAAAAATGATAAACCGGCGACTGATGCATTTCCTTGAGACAAACGGCCTACTGGACCCATACTAGTGCGGGTTTCGAGAGGCTAAATCCACCACTGACCACCTTGTCCGTATCGAGGCACAAATTCGTGACGCTTTCGCTCATAAGCAATTTTTTCTTTCTGTATTCCTCGATATGGAGAAGGCCTATGACACTACATGGCGGTTTGGCATACTGAGAGACCTTTCACTCCTAGGTATACGGGGTAGAATGTTGACCATAATCGAAAGCTACCTGTCCAATCGGACATTCCGTGTTAGAATTGGCACATTTCTATCCCGAACATTTGTCCAAGAAACAGGAGTGCCGCAAGGAGGTGTATTGAGTTGTACACTTTTTATAGTCAAAATGAATTCCTTGCGCCTGTCTATCCCACGCAATTTGTTTTACTGCACATATGTCGACGATGTACAGGTGGGTTTTAAATCGTGCAACCTTTCCATGTGTGAACGTCAGGTTCAATTAGGTCTAAACAAGGTCTCTCAATGGGCAGAAGAAAATGGGTTTAAATTGAACGCAGAAAAGAGTACTTGCGTCTTGTTCTGCAGAAAGAGGGGACTTCATCCCGATCCCGACATCGACCTCCATGGTCAACGTCTCTCTGTACAGTCTGAGCATAAGTTCCTGGGCTTAATATTGGACACAAAACTAACCTTTATACCATATATCAAGTATTTAAAAAACAGGTGCTTAAAAACCATGACTATTCTGAAAGTGTTGTCACGCACTACGTGGGGTAGTGACAAGAAGTGCCTCCTCAATCTTTATAGAAGCCTCGTACGCACACGTCTAGATTACGGGGCTATAACCTATCAGTCTGCGACACCAACGGCCTTAAAGATGCTCGACCCTGTTCACCATCTAGGCATTCGCCTCTCTAAGGGTGCTTTTCGTGCTAGCCCCGTAGAAAGCCTGTACGTAGAATCGAATGAATGGTCGCTCCACCTGCAAAGATGTTACATGTCTTTTGTATACTACCTCCAAGTGAACGCAAACAAAGAACACCCCTCTCACCGCACAATCAATGATTTGTCCAATTCTGCCTTGTTCCACAACCGCCCTTCGTTGAGACAGCCCTACTCACTCCGTGTGAGGTGCCTTGCTGAGGAAACAGGTGTGCCACTTCATGAACACAGTTTGATGGCTCCCGCTGCATATCTGCCACCGTGGCAGTGGCAGCTTATAGACTGTGATATATCTTTCGTGCAAGTTACAAAGCACGCGCCTCTTGCACACATCCGCACATACTTCCTCGAACTCCAACACAAATACAGCTGCCCAGAATTCTTTACTGATGCCTCAAAGTCTAACACTTCTGTCGCCTTCGCTGCCGTCGGCCCATCCTTTTCGGATGCCGGCGTACTGCATCCTAATACAAGTATATTCACAGCTGAGGCCTGCGCGATATTTGTGGCCGTCAATCACATTAAACAATTAAAACTACAAAGTGCAGTAATATACACAGATTCCCTAAGCGTGGTAAAAGCCCTCAAGACCCTGAAAAGACACAAAAACCCTGTGCTTGTATCTCTCTACTCACTCCTATGCACAGTATACTCACTCAAACAGCATGTCGTAGTGTGCTGGGTGCCAGGACACCGCGAGATACAAGGAAACGTGTTGGCAGACCAGCTAGCTGCATCCGTCAACGCAACCACTACCAATACATCTATAGCTATCCCGGTACTTGATCTGAAGCCTCTCCTGAAACGAAAGCTCAAGGCTTATTGGCAGAGCACGTGGGATACGCACACAGGAAATAAACTGCGCGTTATTAAGCCACAACTTGGTCATTGGCTGCCAGTATCGAAAGCACGTCGCACAGAAGTTACACTTACAAGGCTAAGGACAGGACACACACACAATACACATTCATACCTGTTGTCTGGTGGCGATCCACCTTTGTGTGACATGTGGAGAAGCACTAACCGTGCTTCACATTTTAATCCAATGCAAAGAATTAGACACTCTTAGAAAACAACACTTTCCATTACCCTACCGACATCACATACCATTTCACCCATCAATGTTCATCGGTAGGGAACCACTTTTCAAACACGAATCATTGTTAGCATTTTTCAAGGACGTGCGTAGTTTCCATGTGATATATCCAGGCAATCCGTAGCACGACCTCTTAACAGAGGTCGCTGCTGCGGTGATTACGTCAAACAAGGCACCTGCCTCCTGGTCCTTGGACCAAGGGCGTTGACGAGGCACTCGTGCTGAAGCCATATATCTTCATGATAGTTTTATTATCACGACCACTCGCCATTGATATTCAGTACGCACACTTCACGTCACTCTCATTATTTTAACACTTATATGTTTTACCAGCCTTAGCGCGTGTAATTTTAAGGCCCTTATACAGCCACTTACCATAATCATTGTCCACATCTCTCGTCACTTTGCCTGGCGCTCTTTGGCCATCAAATGGCCCTTGCGCCATTAAATACCATGCATCATCATCATCGATAGGCTAGGTACGCGACACAGCCGTTTACGATGTTTCGACAGGCCCCTCGAGAGTCGGAGATGATGGTTTGCGATGTGTCGTGTGACAAGCTGCCAATACAATGGCGACTTCCTCCGCGTGGATTATGTTCCGGGCTCGGAACGTGAGCCCGTTAACTGTTTGGTTGCTCACACTATGGGGAGAAGTCTTCGGGCGTCTACCACATAGTGTGGGCCTGCCCCTGCAACCCCACTAGACCTCCTATCCCCAACCCAACCCGGGAGGAGTTGGAGGCGACCCTGCTTGGCTGCTCTGACCTTCCGGCCCAAAAGGCCTTGGTCCGACGTGCCCAGGCAGCAGCCGACCTCAATGCGTCCCGTACTAGGGATCCCCGCCTACTAGGTGTAAGCGCTGTACTCTTATGTGGCGGTCTCTGCATACCTCCCTTGTTTCTGAAATAAATGTTTTTACCACCACCACACCCTCCCTGGATGGCTGAGCAGCAGTTCCGAAATCTTGAACCCCAGGCATCCCAGGCAACGGAATTCTGGTGGTCAAGATCAGGATTGCCGTTGAGTAGATTTGAAAAGGAGCCAGAATTCAAGTTAAAAGTAGCCGAAGTAGCCATGAAAATTAAATTTATCGCCAATTTTATAGCCAAGCAGAAGAAAACTGTATCATGACTCGAATTTTTATAAAATAAATATGATTTTAAGTATGCAAAAATATTGTTTTCCATCTTGCTCTTCAAGCCAGAGGTGAGTTGCAAAAAAGGATTTATTTATTTATTTATTTATTTATTTATTTATTTATTTATTTATTTATTTATTTATTTATTTATTTATTTATTTATTTATTTATGTACCGCAAGGCGAAGCGAATCGCTGAGTGTGCATCAAACACAAAAAAAACTGAATATAGTGAGTAAATATAGTTTCAACAAACTAGTAAGCATTGGGTTTTTCAAGATATAATGACCTCCGAACGATAACCATAGGGATGACCCTTAGTGCGGGGATAAAATAACTGGTTCGCGGAGACGGCTTCGCTGGTATGTTCTATGCAATAAGCTCAAGCGGCGAAAATTTCGATGTGCTGCTAGAGAAGAAATGAAAAGGTGGCAATTCGTGGCTCTTATATTAACAGTGCGGTTGCAGTCAGTAAGCATTTTGCATTTCTCTTGTTAATAACATTTGTGAGCATATAAATATTCATAGCAAGTCACAGGTTATAAAATGCAACGTTGTTAAGAGAGGTAAATAGGCAGAATGTTAGTGTTTCTGAACACGAATAACCTTGCATTTTCTGACATTTGGTTCTATAAATCATAATTTCCACCCGGTGGCGCAGCAACTATGTCGTATTAGTATAAGTTCAGTGCGTCTCAATATATTTATGCAGGGCAGTTTTTCCCAAACGCCAACAAGCCAGTAGGAACGTTAACATTCTAAGCAGTTTTTTCTCAATGCCACAGACCTAAATTGATCGCTAGATTTTACATAATAAAAGATCAGCTTCATTTTGGTGCTGATATTTGTTTTGAGGGGGTAGGGGTGTTTTGGTGCGCATGAGCCTGTTGCTGGAATCAAGACATGCGCTTGCATCAGCTTATGCGACAGAAAAAGTTAAAAAAACAGTGATTGGTCTTTCAGCATTCTTCTTATTCTTTTGCCTGCAAGTAATAAGCACATTGCCTAAAAATCTGCCTAAACCGAAGTTCAATGTGGGCAAAAATTAGCCATGGCACTAACCTCAAAATTTTGTAGCCAGACGGGGTCCTAAATTAGCCAATCTGGCGCAAAGTAGCCACCAACAGCAAGCCCTGGTCAAGATGCATGAGAAATCTTCTGCAAGTCCCTGCTAATAAGAGGGGGGGTGCGAAAAGCTGGTGTCTTGGTGCCTAAACAAGATGTTGATATCCCGGAGAACATCACTAGCGTTCTAGACAAAGGGCCAAAGTACAGTCATGATCCTGTCATACCTGTTCATGAACAGGTATGACAGAGCCTTTCAGTGAAAGCCACAAGTGAAGACCAAGAATGTTGCCTTTTAGAGGGAGTGGATGCTCACGGCCGGACGGCTAACAATGTTCGGTTTCAACACTTGGGTGCACGTGTTGACTTCATTATCACCAGCCTTACAACGCCCACTGCAGCAGGGCAAAGTTCTGATCCCGAGAAAACTTATGAAAAGCGACCTCAACGCGACTAGAAGTGGTATAGCAGCGATGTGTTGCACTGTACTGCGACATCGCAAGTCCGCTTCAACCCCGCCCCGACAAAACTAGTGAATGCCGGACAACAGAAATTTCTAATCGAAAGAGAACGGTGCAATCGCAAGAAGTCCCTGCAAACTGGCACAAGTGACGCTTCGCTAGGCAGCAGATCGCAGCAGAAACAAGTAACGAACCAAAGCAAACAGGCGTAGCGGCCCTGTTCGCTCCTGTCGATGACGTCACCTCTCCACGTTTCTTTTTGTGCTGTCCTCCTTCCCCGGTGCTCCACGCGCGCCAGGGGCGTTCCCTCGGCCATATTTTGCCCGCTTACAGCGCCGTTCTTTAATCGACCATCGCGAAAAAAACCTTCGCAGGCATGTCGCGAGAGGTCATAGATAACGAATTTGCAATAAATTTGCGAATTCAAAACCGCTTCAGTGTCCCTTTAAGACCTTAAACATCTCGGGGTGCCACAGTAGCATGCTGGGATCTGTCTTGTTTTGCTTTTATATTGAAGACATCGTAGCGCCTCGAAATTTCGAAGTCACCCTCGTCAGCTGTGTAACCCGTAAGTTCTCAAAAGGTAAAGAGCCAGCGCAAGTTGAGATCGATGCGGACGACTGAAATTTAAAAAAAATGAGGTTGTTTTACGTTGAAATATGAATGAAAACAAAGTAAAGCGATGTTTTTATCTCACCGAAAGATGCCTCTTGGACGAGCGTTGAAAGCGAATAGTGGCCGAGACGCAGCAAAATGCACGGAACGCACTCCGACCAGAATAAGCTTTCCCGCAAGTGACGCTCCTCTTACATCCTTTGGTAATCCTCAAGTTCCCAAACTTAAGTTTATTACTATATTACTACAGTTCCTAAGCTTAATTTTAGAAATGCATTATTTTTCAAAATAAATGAATAAAGACAACCACATTAACAAACTTTTGCAGGTGCATCTATGTTCGACACCAAAGGTCTTTGTGAACTGCACAATCATGTGTAACATGTTTTCATACCTGACGGCAAACTAAAGCAATATAAAAAATGGTGCACCAACATGCATATGTCTCAAAACTGTTGCAAGCCTTCATAGACCTATCGAGTGGCCTTCATGTGCAAGCAGACACCAAGTTCCCTGTGCACGCCTTTTTCAAAGCAGCCTTAGCATTGTAATGTTGAAATATTGGCAGCGCAAACTGACGGGACACAGAAAGAGGACACAAACAAGCGCAGCCCTTCTGCAATTTAGCATTGTAATGTAACCACTTGCAAGCGGCCCTCGAATTCCACATTTTAATTCGAAATAAATATTCTCTGAACATCACTTTTAACCGATAAAGGAAACCTCATTAGGTAAATGAAAGCATTGAGTGTGAAGTTTGTTGTACACAGAAAGAATATCTTGTAGCTGTAGGTTGAAAAACGGCAGTAACTGCAGTATTCGAGGTGGCACACTTTGTGGACAGCTTTTGAGCAAAACTGATAGAGAAACGTTTTATGAGTGAGCGTCGTCGTGGATTGAATGATAGTGAATTGATGACTATGTCGCTTCGGCGACACGAGTTTTAAAGGGAAACACCCTCGTGCCGGGATCAATACGGCATCGTTAGTCCCTTAAAACATTAGGCTACATGCATCTTGATAATTATATGATTAAACAAGCACCGTTACCCTTCTCTGTGTAAACGTTTTCTTCCTTTGAGGTCTTTTTTCTCGGCTCTTGTTATTCGAAAAATATTCGAAAAACGTTAAGTATTTGTAATACAGTGAAACTTGAAATCACCTAACTTGAAAAAGTTCACTTGAACGATCAGAAAAAAGTTGCTAAAGTGAATGTTCGCTGAACTGAAATAGCTATGTTGCAACTTATCAGGAGCTAAAGAAAAGATCCCCCGTTGAAATGAAACTTTAACCATGTTATTCGTAATTTTTGTTTGATACAAATATACGAATGTGGATTTCTGCTTATTTAGCATGTTTTGACGAATTGAGTAATCTTTTGGTGCACTTGTGCGCTTAGCACTGCAGTGGTCATGAATTAGGTCACTGTGTGCAGAGCGAAACACTGCTCCTTCTCTCGTGAACAGTGATGCCAATTTAGCGGATTTTCCGCTAGATCTGGCGGATTTTATTTGATTCTGACGGGAAAAAATTTGTTTATCGGCTAGCGGATTTTTTGACGGGCCATTTTCATACATAGCGGATTTCTGGTGGATGCCTCACGCAGTGCACTGATTCAAAATCGTCGGAAGCATTGCCGAGAAACTTTAGAATACCTAATCAGCGAAACGTACTACTGGTTGGCAAGATCCCCTGTTTCAAGGATCGTAGACGTGTGGGGCCGAATTGAAGATGCATTTGGAGATGGCGAGGCGCACTGAAAAGTGCTACACGGCAGAAGTGCTGTACGGTATGTACGAGGAATCAGATCAACCTGGGGTGCTTTCCTTTTTTTGAGACCGATTCTGAACAGATGTTCAGAGGTTAACAAGGCATTCGAGGCGATAGATGTGGATCAAACAAAGCTGCCGAAAGACCTCATGACTTTGCTTTCAAGCTTCTTCATAAAATCGTGATTCCGATAGAGAAGGTGGACGTTCAGATGTCCAGACGTGAGGACCACTTTAAACCCAAGCCATATCTGGGCTACTTCTTTGAGACGTACGTTGACAGCATGAAGGCTGAGAAGACCGACGGGTTCTCTCTCGCAGATGAAGCTGGGATGCGAGAAAGATGCCTAAGGTTTATTACCACGCTAGTTGATCAAATCCGGCAGCGACTTCTCTTCATCAAAGTTCTTCCACGAAACATCCCTTTTGTCGGTCGAAAACACTTTTTGCGTCATGAAGGAGCCATTGATTCATCTGCTGGAAGCAATGCCAGTGCCCCTGGAATCAATCGCAACGTTGAAAACCAGTGGAGAAAAATCGCCCTGCTGCGCGGCGAAACATTGGAATTATGCTGAACCAACTAGCCCAACGCCCAACCTTAGTGAACATTTGTAAGGTTTAGCCTCATCTATGATGAGGTTGACGACAACCGTAGCACTGAAGTCTCTAGCAGTCTAGTTACGCTCTTTGGAAGACTCTTTTATATGTTACTTCAGCTCTCATAGTTTTGGGGTGCCTTTAAAAATCAAAGGTTCTTATCATACAAAATTTCACTGTTTCTTTTTGATAAAATAAGTCTTAGCGGGAAATTTAGCGGATATGTTTTAGAATCTAGCGGAATCTGGCGGATTTCTTAATACTTTCTAGCGGATTTCTCACGCCCATCGATGGCAACGCTGCTCGTGAACCTTTTCCGACACAACATGCACTCTGCTGGGCAGCCAAGGACTTCATCTTTTCGAAGTGCATCAATGATTTTTTAGCTGAAATCATCGGTGCTTCCTGTACAATGCGCTAGTTCTTCCTCCTTCTCTTCTGCCTTAAGTAGGACGCTTGTTAGCCTCTTCGGTAGACAGAGTGACGCATGTCTCAACGGAGCCACAGGCGACATGGTCCTCAAAACACAAAGCGCTGTCTGTGCCCAGTCACAATTTCTGATCAATATGATGTGAGAAGCATTGGATGGTGCCAAAAAAAATGTGTTCGTAGAACTGAAATGCGCTCAGCACTAATTTCGCTTAACTGTTACGCGTTAGCATTGGGTCCAATGGCACTTCGGCAGGGTATATTAAAAACGTTCGAAGAACTCAACAGTTCGTTTACTTGACGTTTATTCAAGTGGTATTTTACTGTATACACTATTCGATTCGAGCGCCTATTCGAATCGAATAGCGCTCTATTCGATTCGGCGCTCGAATCAAATAGAACTAATCGATTCGTTATTCGAAATTTTAGATTATTCGCACACGCCTACTAGGAGTGTAGGCATGGCGTGGCTTTTCAGAATAATCGGGGAAGTGTTACGCTGCGAAGGTGAGAGGGGGGGGGGGGGGCATTATTACAACAAGGCGCTTTTCATCAAGGGGCCTCTTTTCCGTCCGGCATCAGATATTCATTTCTCCACCTCTGATATAATGTACCTCATAATAACACGTTGCTTCTGGGAGAATGCATTATATCCTCTTTGGCACACCACAACATGCACCCCGTTTATGAAGCTTTATTAATTGCCGCAAGTTGTACACTATTTAATAAAATGGTGTCCAGACATGGCAGACAAGAGCTTTTATCAGTGCGACGTGACTGTCCCATTTCTAGCGTCTTGCGTAGTCTCCTATAGATATCCCGTAGAGGCGGCCGCACTGTACACCGACGGGCAGTGGGCACGAGCCAGGAGATCCAACGCGCAGCCAGACCCCTACCGCAGCGACTGCACGGCTGCTCAGGCTATTCCAAAAGTGGGCGCCGTAGCTTCCGTTTACCTGCCTTCAGCACCTGTTCCGCCATCTTGGGATCAAAATAGATTCGCCACTTGGTGTAGAAAAATCTGAAGAACGTCCACGCGCCAAGAAAGTTGACGCGACGAGAGAATACCGGATCAAGAGGCAGTTGTGACGTCAGCGCCGGTCCGCACGAGGTCCACACTTTGGGCGAGTACCGGCGTGAACAGGCGTCCATGATCGCGCCGATCACGGGGTGATTCCTCGTGAAGAAGAGAAGACTGTTAGCGACGCCCCTTCCGTGGCCCCGGAAGACAACGCTGTTTTTGATATCTTCGAGCGACTTGAGGACGATAGTGTCCGAGTCCAAGTAAATGCCTCCGTGCTTCCAAACCACGGCGTAGCGAAGAAAGTCACTCAGATGTTCTACGAAAAAGCGGCTTCGATGAAGGGCTCCACCTTTTTCGTAAAACCGTGACAACGGAGTCCCGGCAAGCACGGTGCTCGCGTTTATCGCTGTCGACCGAAAATTTGGCAGCTCGGAAAGTGCGCGATGATAAGGGCAGTGAGTGGAGCTGATGCTTCCGGTGTAAAGTAGGTGCACGGTGTAGTTGGTGTTGTGCCGGCAGGCTGACTCGATGCTGCAGGCTTCTCTGGCTTTCAGCTGCCGCCGACCAGATGTCTCGAGGAACCATATGTCGTTAGCTTTGTTGGCGGTGGATTCTGCAGAGAGGAAACGGAGAAATTCAGCGACTGTCATGCAAGTTGACTCGATTTTGTCAGGAGACGCTAATCTCCCTTTGAATCTACAATATTGCTTTTTTTTTTGCTTTTCTCATTTTTTTTTATTGGCACCAATATGCTTTCCGGCGTGAATTCAAGAGAGATAAAGCTATGTCAACTGAATGAAGTTCATGGGAGCAGTCGATGCAAAGGACCGTGCGCCTTGCATACAGCTAGCTTATCTTATGAAAAGCTTCCCACTGCTGCAAACACCCGAGCTGTTATGCCAATGTATGGGGCTGACATTGCGCCCCCCACCCCTGAGTCGCAGCAACACCCCTCCCTATTATGTCAATGTATGGGGCTGGCTTTGCCGCACGCCCCATACGAGTGTAAAACAAAGCGACATGAAGTTATTTCTAATTGAAACTTGCTTCATTTTTTTTATACGTAAAACTTATTGCAAAAAGTTTGCGTGACTGGGAGATGGAAGTGAAACTTAGACAAATTTAACTGCCAGGGTATGCATTGCTACGCCATAGCGTTCCAGGTGTGGCATCAGAATTTAATTAATTATTTTTTATAACACTTGAAAACAAACACGCTTGTTTTTCCCTCGAAAGTATGTATTATCTATTTAGGAAGATTACAGTACAGTATTGAGTGAAAAACACTTAACGTATCGTCTGCTGCGATGACAGGTGCGTCTGTCCAAAGGGCCTGCCCCCAACGCATCTCTCATTTTGTTGTGAAAACCAGTCAGAGGAGCGTGACGGTGCGTCTACTTAGCGTCGCCGTCGTTTTGCAGTCGATATGAACGAGTTTTGGCAAGACGCGGTTGTAAGAAGACGTGAACTCTGATATCCTGCACTGGCATGGGACGCTACATCTATGTGTAGCGGTGAGTGCACAACGCGTCGCTAAAACTGTCAAATACAGCATGTAAAGCTGCAACGTCGCAGCAAACAAAGAGACCTAGCTGGTCTTCAGCCTCTTTGAGCAACAAAGGCGCTGCTTGAGTGCTTTGCACCGCAGCCCCACTAGCCAAGCTGCGCGAAGAACGAAACTGAAAGCTGTAGAAGAAAATCCGTAGACAGTTCGCTAGCTAACGCTGTCCAATCCGAAGCCTGTACGTCCCATCATTCTCATGGTGGTACAACCGATCGCCGCGACAGATTCCACTCTAGGTATTATTGTATGAAACTCTATGGGGATGACGGTCGTCTCAACGCGAAGTAAGCGTTCAGGGACTAACACGTGTACGAGCCTTTTGACGGGCACAAAGGGGACAAGTACATCCCAGTACATTCCAGCAGCAAGAAGGACACGACACTCGCTATCGAGAGTCGTGTCCTTCTTGTCTCCTTTGTCCCCGTCAAAAGTGCGCTACTTCACCATACGGTATAATCATCAGTCACCAATTAGCCCTGTTGTCAACCTTATTGAACGTATACGAGCCGGCTGCTGAAGTCTGCAGAAATAGCGTGCGCGCTGGCTCTCACGACTGCGCCCTAATGATCGAGTGACGCAACCCCCCCCCCCCTCAACCGGTGCCCATTCATGCTCCTTCACCCAACGAATACAAGCAGAGCATTTCCTCTATGCTTCAGGGGCCATTAACGCCAGGCCTCACACGAGGGGTGGTGTTATCGCATGTGTTCTTCGCGCTACGGAGGTGGCCGGCTTCTTTCATTTCTGCTTCTGCCGCGTTCGTCCCCAGCGCTCGCGCACTTTTACTAGCGCGTACAACCTACGATGCGAGGGTGATGTTATCGATTTGGACTTTTAACGGAAGATGACGGCGATGACGACGACGAAAACCCTCCGAGAGTGTCCATATAATTTATATCGCAATGAACGAAATCGGGCTTCAAGGTTTCAAATACGCCATATAATACTGATGTGCGAGCGGGCAGTTTGCTGCACGACATTTGAGCGATCACTCAAGCTCTTCGATCACTGCTTCGTGCGCAAATGGTCATAAATAATTTGTTTTTCGTACACTTTCGCCTTGGTGAAAGATTCTGTGATGACTTGCTTCGCCGGACATATCGTTCTACGACAGCTTATTTTTACCAGCTTCTGAAGTAATATCGAACTTCACACTTGCCTTTAAAAAGGGAATCGTTGTACCACTTGGCATTGAACCGACGCCGCAGTGCTGGAGGCGTCCCTGAAATGAATAATTGAGCCTCTGCCATTTTTCCAAAAGAAAACTCGCTGTCAAACCACGGTCAGTAAAGAGGCAACTATAATCTGGAAGAATGGTAGTGTGTAACAATAACCTAGTTTCTACATTGCGCATAATCTCAACAATGCATCTATATGATTTTAAATGCGATTTATTTCTTAGTGGACGGAATGCACATTGAGTTCATCTATCTATCTATCTATCTATCTATCTATCTATCTATCTATCTATCTATCTATCTATCTATCTATCTATCTATCTATCTATCTATCTATCTATCTATATTTATCTCATCACCATCATCATCAGTAGCCGGACTACGCCCACTGCAGGGCAAAGGCCTCTCCCATGTTGCGCCAATCAACCCGGTCCTGTGCTTTCTGCTGCCACGTTATACCTGCAAACTTCTTAATCTCATCTGTCCACCTAATTTTCTGTCTCTCCCTCGCACGTTTGCCTTCTTTTGGAATCCACTCAGTTACCCCTAATGACCAGCAGTTATTGTGCCTACGTGCTACGTGCCCGGCCCATGTCCATTTCTTCTTCTTGATTCCCATTTCTTCTTCTTGATTTCAACTATGATATCCTTAACCCTGTTTGTTGCCTGACCCAATCTGCTCTCTTCCTGTCTCTTAACGTTACACCTATCATTTTCTATTCCATCACTCTCTGCGTCGTCCTCAATTTAAGTTGAACCCTCTTTGTAAGTGAGGCTGAGTCCCCGTGAGCCCTAAGGGCAAACTATTTTTCATGAGTGAGTATGAGTGAGCTCCACATTCTTCCGCCTATGGTCCTATCTAAAAAACTTCAGCATCGCTACCAGCCTTCTGAAACGCTCCTTACCTCAGTCTTAACTGCTTAACTGCTTGAGGACCTGAGGGGCCTTAACTGCTAGAGGACGCCTTATCGCGTATTCTGGAACGCTTCTTACCAAGGTTCCCTCACTGAGGCCTTCCTTGGTGCTCCCTCAAGTTAAGGTAGCGCTAGGGGCAACCTTCATGCCTCCTTACCTCGCTCCTCGCACTGACGGGGTGCTTCTCTGCAGTACCTGTCAGTGACACTGCATCCGATTTGTCATTTTCAATGGATGCCTTGTACTTGTGCTCAAGCTCTGTGATTATATCCTTCTCGTCGTCGCTGAAAATTGCTTGCCAGACATGTTTTCGAAAGTGAGGATTTTTAACGGTTATCAAAACTTTTTGTTAAGATGGCGCAGCGCGAAGAGGACGAGGTACACAGCGACGGTGAAGTGACTGCCAACTCATGCTTTTTTGTTGGCCACAGGCGTTTTATAGGAGAAGAGATAAAGCCAGGAAAAGACACAAGGCACAGGACAAAGGCCCCTTCATCGCCCGCCGTTAGTGCTGGCGTCTTGTAGGAATAACACCTCCCGCTTGGATAAGGCTAACGGTGGTTTCTTGGACTCTTGCACGTGTCATGCGAGCTGCTTCTACAATGATACAGGTGTGGTCATCCGCGTAGGAGAAAATCACCTTTAACCCACGGGTGCCGCCGCATGCGCTACAATGTATGCCCAGGAGACCCTCCTTTCCGTTTCTAACCTTGTTGGCATGCTGTCGCAGGCGATCGTTCCAACATCTTCCACTTTGACCCACGTAGCACGCACTTAACTAGGCATGAACGTTTGAGTGTAGTGGGGTCGCGCGGGAGGTCCCGAATTTCCTCGAAATAAAGTTTTTTCGACTCGACTCCAACATCTTCCACTTTGACCCACGTAGCAAGCACAACAGCTCATGGGGTATTCTGTACACAAAGCCCCTCGTACATGCCACAAATCGGTTATGGTGGTTCTGGTCACAAATAAATTCTCGTTTACTTGTAGGAATTCTTCTTGAGAAAAAAAGAAAGAAAGGCAAACGAAGCTTGTGTTGGGCGAAAGAAACTACATTTACCCCGACCCGCCGACATAATTTAAGTCAATGTGCAAATTAATGCTTCTTCGTGATCACCGTTACCTTTCGGCACTTTTGCGCCGTCTGCTTTCAGCTGACCGTAGCCTCACTAAGACGACTTATAAATCGTCCACATATTTGAATACTCAGGGCTTGGGTTTCTGGCAACCCCTGCTGTAAGACTGTCTCGTTCTTTTAGAAACAGGTCGCTTTAACCCTTTCAGCCCTGGATTTTTTATTTTGATCGGAGACTTTATTTGTGCATGTTTTCATAGTAGTTTGGAGCTCAGTAGACCACAACCGAAAAATTGAGGCAGTGGTGCAATTATTTATGGATTAATTAACATGTGTTCAAATTAGGTCATCAGGGCTCAGTGCTTGTGAAATGAGAAAAATGGCTTCTTTATTCGTGCTACTGAGTAGAGTAGGCAAAACGTGAACTAACGTCATATTTTCGAGTGTGATACTCATTAAAACAGCTTCGCTACGTCGTCCCGAAAATGGCGCTTACCCGCCTGAGCTTCCGCGCCTTGTCTTCGCCCAAGACTTCGGTCAAGCTTCTTCTTCTTTGTGGCCCCCAGCTTCGCAAACATGCCCCAATATTGATGTCAATCGCAGTGGGGATGATTGAAGAAGTAATCCCCCAAGAATGAGCAGTTTTGGTTTCATTGCCGAGGTGCTAGGAGAAATCTTGTGTGGTGGTGTCAATTGACACCGCCAGGGCCGAAAGGGTTAAGAAGGCGCGATGCACGACCCTGATAGGCACACCCTTGCTCTGAACAGCAAACAATCATTTACTTGGACCTGAGTTGATTCGAGATGAAATTTCACCAGAGCTAGGAAATTTCGTAAGCTTAACACCCTGAAGTAGAGCACCGAGTCGGGCTAGTTGGTTTAAATTCAATTGCGCGAGTCCTGTTTTCCTCGTCTTTGTCTTTGTGTTTTTAGCGCAGTTTTGGTCCTCATTATGAAGCTTACCACTGCTAGGTTCTGAAAATCAATCTTACGCACGTTCGAAATCCTTTAAACGACATTTATTACTCGCTGTCACTCAACGGGCCGTTGAAATTCATCAATGAAAGCAATGCGCTCCAAAGTTGCTCCACCATCCTTTTTTGTTGCTGCAACGGGCGAAAGTTAAATAAACGGGAAAGGATGTGCGCCTGTGCGGCGAAAAAGCAGTGTACACGTTATTATTCATCGGTATGCATAAAAAATATTCCTTATTCTTGCTTAAAAAAGGACGTTTAGTCCGTATTTCACAGGTACTCTCGATACCAGACTTGCGAAACACGCGCCTTACCTTACTGAGGCGGCCCTTAGCAAAGGAAGGTAGAAGGAAGCTTGCAGAGTACGCTGGCTCCCTCAAGGAGCTCCTTAAGATAAGGAGGCGTGAAGGGGCTCCTCACGTAAGGTAAGGAAATGGTCTGAGGTAAGGAGCGTTTCAGAATACGTGCCCATGTCGGCTCATGTTTATACCCAAGTACCCGCTTACATACTTCAAAGCACTAGCATTCGTACGCCATCTCAAGATATATATTGCTATTGGTCAAAGGCCTGGATTATGAAGCGGAGGGAGGTTTTACCTCTCTCCGGCAAAATCTTTCACGGGAAATTCTTGGTAAAAACATCTCTCGTGAGTCATCTCGTTCAATAAATATGTCCTGACTAGAATGTAACCATTGACAACTCGTATTTCAACGTACGGGATTAAAACGTGTCAAGTATAGCACCAATTATGTGAGATATTGATGATAAAGGGCATTGACACTATGATCGAAATGGTTAGTTATAAGATAATGGACTCATGAGTCGACTCACTCAGGCTCACACAGACTCCGATCTACCCGTGAGTCTGAGTTTGAGTCAGACTGGGTGAGCAAAATTTTGGTGAGTTTGAGTCAGACTGAGTCCACTTGAGAAAAAAATTGGACGGCGCTTGAGTTGCGCCTTCAAGAGTAGCTCGCAATAGCGTAATCGAGCCTCATGCGCTTCAGCTTCTGAACTGCTAGCTTGCTTTGGTTCTCGGTGCATGCCTCAACCATACCGTAAGTAAACTAACGGGTGTGCGCCTAACATTGGCCGTTTCAAAGTATCATTGAATGCCTATTGCAAGCACAGTTGTTAAGTGCCCACTAGGGCATAATTATTCCTTTGGCGAATCTGCGAAAGGCCCACTACGCGTCCGTAGGGCAACAGCTGTTCACTTTGTTGATGGTTCTGCTGTTGATGATGATTAATTATGTCGGAGCGCTTTGTAATGGGTGGGCCTTTAAAACACCCTCTCGTTGCTCAATTCATATATTTTAACGCCTGGCGCGATTCTACGCTTCTGCCACGCAATATATGATGCGTTAAGGAGACTCCTTCCGCTACATGACATTGATAAGTGTTTTTTTCTCCCGAAGCAGTTACGCCCACGCGAACACCAACACCAACGCCGACGCCGACGCCGGGATTTCTGCGAAACCAGCTCCTGAACGCTATCGCGTTAAAATTTCGGTGGGTATGAGTCCGAGTGAGTCGCGACAAGGAAAATTTTGGTTGAGTCTCAGTCCGAGTGAGACCTAAGGGCAAAATATATTTCATGAGTGATTCTGAGTGAGCTCCCCATTTTTTGCGGACATATGGCCATGATATACACGGTTTTGCGTGGTGATGTCAAGCGATGACATGAGATGACAACATACGATGACAGCATTATCCCTTCCTCATTTCCCTCACTCTCACATTCCTTCTCACACTCGCCTCCCTTTCCCACCCCCTAGCTATACATGGCTGTATTATACCTGATTTTGCCTGCATGACGCCAAGCGACGACATGAGATGAGAGCACACGAAGGCATAGTGAAGCCGGGCCTCTAAAGTGCTGCGCACTTAAATACCACAGCCACTCACTCTTGTACTGAATGGTAACAAGAGTAGTGGAATGATTTCCCTCTGTCGTGAATGGCAGACCGTTTTCCGGCCTCTGTGCCTCCCACGATAGGTATCGCGGTGCCCCTTCGAACAAGAGGAAAAGTAACACTGGCACTCACTGCTACGTTGAATGGGTGCAAGCTTTCCGGAGTCATTCCCACTAGGGTGAATGGGAGCCCGTCCTCCGGCTGTCCATCGCAGGAAAAGAATCGTGGTGAAAAAAGAGGCCAGCATCACGATGATGAACAGACGGTGCATCTGAATAGTCGGTCCACTCTTGTAAACAGTGGTCGTTGAGTCCATGGCGCGTACTTTCCAAACGGCGACAACGTTTTTTCCAGTTCTCGAATTTACTTGTACCCTCGAGAGAATAGCAGCGCACAACCCATCAACGACGTCTTCCTCTTCTTCTGCGTTTGCCGAAGGTGTCACCTTTTCCGATTGTGCGCTGTGGTGTCAGACTACTGTGCATAGCCATATCTGCTTTGTTGAAACGTCCTTTAAATTTGAAAACTGGCACATGCTCCTTTGCTTTAACATTCGCAGTTAGTTTAGAGGGGTACTGACACAAAAATGTTGGCCTCGCGTTTTTCTTTTTTTTTTTTTTTTTTTTTGCTGCAATGTGTTGCTGGGGGCCTGTTTGTCATAACACGCCACATCGCATGCTGCAGCGCGCGACAGATAATTAATTACAGGCACCTCATTGCCGACCAGTTTCAGTTTCGGTTTGAGAGAGTTCCAAAAACGACAAGCTGCCGGGTGCAACTATCACCACCTAGCGTGAGCAGACCTCGACCACGTCAGCGCACAGAACTGTGACGCACTTCCGCACGGTCCGCATCAAGAATTCATTTAGAACAGTAAACGGGACAGCAGTGTCGCCAAATACAAAACTTTCAACGCGTTCGCCTTGGCCACGGACTCGCGAGCAGCCGCCGAGATGTATAGACTGCTGGAACAAACGCGGCAAAAAAAATGGCGGCTATGACGTCATCATAACTTCTTTTGACTGCAGCGTGGTAACGTGAGGGAAGTAAGGGGGGTCCCTATGGGGTCCCTTTTGACAGTGTCGATACCTTCAAAATTCAAACTTCAAAATTCCTGCAAAATACCTTCCAAGCTATATTCGCTGTTGATATTTTTCAGATGATATACGCATGTTCACGGGAATCGATCCCGCATGCTATCTCGGCCGCGAAATCTTGTGTCAGTACCCCTTTAAGGCGATAGCCTTAAATGTCTCATGAGAAGCGTTATACGTCTAAAGTCTGTATTCAAGAACAGAACTTAAGCTTCGAGAAAAGTAGACTTATGAAGGTACGAGGGAAGGACACAGTTTGAGATAAGTGTCGGGGAAAGTTTCAAAAGCCACACTTAGGCTCACTTAGGAAAGTACAGGGTTGGTCAAAAGTTCCCAGGCCGCTGCCCCATGTAATCCTATGGTCGTGTGGCCTGGGAACTTTTGACCAGCCCTGTACAACTTTTCTGGGTAAGGCTCCTGGGAAGAAGGCCTATAGAAATTTTCATTCTTGTTTCACTAAATAATGCACAAATAAATTACTGTAATTCTCGCGGTACACTGGCAGTAGATGTTCGAGTCCTTATCGAGGTACAATTCGTAAGAGGCGAAATAAATATTTCTCGCTATTGTCGGATTTTCAGCCTTCGGATGGCCCCTTTCGCCATTTCTTAAAATCGAACGGGGAAATCACGGCGTCTAAATTTTTTCCGCTACGTTTTATAGCAATGAAATATATACGAGATGACTTCGTGATTGTCTCCGCGAAGGCTCGGAGAATCATTCCATTAGCCCGAGTGTTCGTGGAACGACATCGACAATCTTTTTCGCAATTGAATAGCTTTTAGTCTTACGTTGGAGAATAGGGAAAGAAAATTACGCATCGGGAACCTCCGAATGAAGACGTATTGCAGCTTCTGGTCGCATCGCGATAAAAATAAAAAAAATTAGGCAGATCCCAAGTACCATGGGAATCGATGTTATGCGAATCATCCGGAGGTAAGGTGACTGGGTTGTAATTTTTTTATTGAGCGATACTATTTATTTATTTATTTATTTATTTATTTATTGATACCCTCAGGGCTTACAAGAAGCATTGTAGAGGGGAGGGGCTAAAATAAATCAATACAATGCACAAAAATAAGTTTTATACAAAGAAAATTAGAGGAAAAATAAAATAACATCGAAAGAAAAATACTCTAGGTAACAGAACACAGATGGTAACAATATATGGTTATACATTAGCTAGCGAAAATAGGACGCAAGATAAAAGAAAAAAAATACGGCAGCCATAACAACGAAAGGTAATGTATACCAAACCGATATCGATTATATAACGATACAGGAAGAGGCACAAAAATAAATCTATCGAATTACAAGAATAGCAAGAACATCAGCACAAAGTAACAAAGTAAAACAATGAAATGTGCAGAAAAGAAATACCTGGGATAGAAATAAGTGGTAATCAAACAACAAAATCGTAAATGTTGCTGTGAGACAGCTTGATGCAGGTTTATAGTGTATTAGTTAGTGCTTTGCGGAAACGGTCTGTGTCTCTGATAGCGACTAGTGACGCAGGCAGGCGATTCCACTCGTGACATGTTTTTGGCAAGAATGAATATGAGTAGGCGACTGTGCGTTGTGAAGGTACATGAACTTTGAAAGGATGATCGACACGCGGGGAGATATAAGATGCTGGTGCAATGTATCGGGAATTTAGCTCACCGTTGTGATAGTACATCTTATGAAAAAGGCAAAGACGAGATGATTTCCTGCGAGAAGAAAGGAGGGGAATGCCAAGTGTACGTTTCATGTTAGTGACGCTAGCAGTTCGATGGTAATTGTTAAGGATGAAACGGGCCGCTCGATTTTGCACACTTTCTATTATGTTTGTTAGAGTAGCATGGCCAGGGTCCCATATCGAGCATGCGTATTCAAGGTTTGATCTAACATAAGTAATGTAGAGCTGTTGTTTTAGTTTCGGGGGGAGCTGAAGAAAAGTTGCGTTTCAAATAGCCAAGCATGCGGTTAGCTTTCGACGTGATGTATTCAATGTGTTTTTTCCAGGAGAGATTGTTAGTAATATGCACACCGAGATATTTATAAGACAGCACTTGATCAAGCGAAAGATTATTAAGTAAATAAGTAGGGCATGCCAGATTATTACGGGAAATTCTCATTGTTTTGCATTTAGACGCGTTAAGGTCCATTACCCAGAGTTTACACCATGTTGAAATGTTATTTAGATCATGCTGGAGTGTTAACGTATCATTACAACTATCAATCTTGCGATATAAAACGCAGTCGTCGGCGAATAGACAAATGGAACTTGCGATTTGGTTAGGAAGATCATTGATGTATATTAAAAAAAAGTAGTGGTGCTAAAACAGAGCCCTGAGGTACGCCAGAGCCAACCGGTATTTCAGGAGAGTCGTTATCATTAGTGCTCACATATTGCGTTCGGTTAGACAAAAACTCTCGAATCCAATTGAGGACCAAGGGATCAATGTTTAGCTGGCTGAGTTTTAATAAGAGTAAGTGGTGATTGACTCGGTCAAAAGCCTTCGCGAAATCTAAAAATACACAGTCTACTATAAACCCGGCGTCTAGAAATGCTTGAAGATCATTGCAAAATGTTAATAATTGCGTTTCGCATGAAAAGGACTTACGGAACCCATGCTGACTAGTATGAAAAAACTTATTTGATTCCAAAAAATTGACTAGATGTGTGAAAATGACGTGTTCAAATATTTTACAAGGTATTGATGTCAAGGAAATAGGTCTATAGTTTTGCGGGTTGTGTGTGTCACCAGATTTATGAAGTGGAATCACCTTGCCTGTTTTCCAGTCTTTAGGTAAAGAACTGTTGTTCAATGATTTCGTGAAAATAAGGTTTAGTAGAATGGAACTATATTCGGCAGTAGCCTGCAGAAATTTGGACGTAATGCCATCGATACCGCAAGAGGAGGATCTTTTTAAATTTTTAATGATGGAACGGATACCAGAAGAGTCGAGAAAAATGGGTTCCATTGGAAGGTAGCTAGGCGCAATGAACTGTGGACAGATGCCAGAGTGGGTGGAGCAAAATGAACGGGAAAACACGATGTTGAGTACAGAAGCGCAACGGCTGCTTGGGATCGTCTCACCTGATTCATCACTAAGAGTTATTGTTTGATTATCCCGGCTTTTCACGACGTTCCAAAAGCGCTTTGGGTTGGTTTGGAGTAATGACGGAAGTGTATTATTATAAATGCTATAAATACTATATGGAATGACGCTAAAAATATGTACAAATCTTGCACGCACAGACATGTTGAAGAGTCTGATATGTTTCATATAACCAGTTTACAGTTGTGTAACGATGCCAACAGAAACATGAGTATTGCCAACACCAGAAGCCGCAAGCTGATATGTTTAGCTTGTGCTGCCAAGGATGTTTCGGTTAGTGCAACGATAGTGGATAGTGTAACGTAAACCAACTACAGTGGATAGCTCTTAATTATACAACTGACGTTAATCCGACATGACTCCTTCGTCATAGTACGTATGTAATGTTTATAGAATTAGATAGCCAGCACTCCAACCACAATATACGTTTCACCAACATTACGCCTGCATAGGGTGTTCTGCCAAAGCAGTTTCGAGACCTGACATGGCTCTGTGGTAGAATGCTTGATTGCCACGCAGAATGCTTGGGTTCGATTCCTGCGGGGACTCTGATTTCTATTCTTTGTATTCCTGGCGTCAACGCCACCGATGTCAGCTTCTTTTAACGCTCTCACATTTAAGTTACCAATGCCTGTTCTCGCTGTTCCTGGGTAGATATAAATTGTCTAAGTCCAGTGGCGCATACCCGCATTCCGCTGCCCGTGGTATACGGGTATGAGCCACACGTGTCTGGAGAAATGAGTTTGACGACGTACGCGACGGGATTTTCACGTTATTCATGTTCATGATCAGCCAGACATATCCGTCAATACCTCTTACCCTCCCATACAAATTTTGGTCTACCCCAAGTTAAGGAGGCCATCACGAGAGTACCCAGACGTAGGCGGCTAGATAGATAGATAGATAGATAGGCAGATAGATAGATAGATAGATAGATAGATAGATAGATAGATAGATAGATAGAAACGCAGAAGTGCTTACAGTACGCAAAGAAATGCTTCGCATTTAAAAAGCATTTCCTGAACACCTGAATCAGGATTGCCCGTAAACTCGCGACCACGCTGATAGAATAGACAGGTGGCCAAACGCGCCGCTTCGCCGATGCACCGCGCGTGTCAAGAAGTTGCCGCCACTTTTCCGCAAGGGGGGCAGGAGGGTACTCCTGGCCTATTTCTCCGCTCCGGCGCATTTGAAAGCACGTAGCCGGTGTGCGTAGAGAGCATTTAAACTGCATTTTTCCGTCTCTGGCTTTTCAGGAAGACCTCCGCGGTGCAGCGCTCTACACCACACTCAAAGAAAAGATGCCCCCCACCTCCCCGAAGGGAATCGTGAGGAAATGCGAATGCATTTCGCGCCACTCCACGCAAGCGACGCTAACACAACCGCCGCGTCTGGCCACGGCGGAGAGCGAAAATCAACTGACAAGCGGGCCACTCCACGCAAGCGACGCTAACACAAACACCGCGTCCGACCACGGCGAAGAGCGAAAATCAACTGACAAGCGGGCCACTCCACGCAAGCGACGCTAACACAACCGCCGCGTCTGGCCACGGCGAAGAGCAAGAGGCGCCCAGCCAGCGAACGGTCGAGAGCACGGTGTAAGACAGCCACGGAGCGGAGGGCGGAGCGCGCGCAGTCACGTGGGGCGTGACGTCGCTGCGCCGTTGCTACAGACGCTCCTCTCCGCTCCTCACGCCGTTGCTAGGGGAGAGGAGGAGGAGCGCGGATGCCGGCGCAGTTTTCGGGGTCGCTTAAGAAGTGCATTCGCACTTAAAAAAAGGACTAAAAGGGGTAGGGAGGTTAGTCCTTTTGGGTACCAACTGATTTGCCACAACCAATAGGGCATAACTGCAAGGGCATAAACAGTTAATCCTTAAAGGATTAACTGCAAGGGGACTAGGGCTTGCTCCTGTGAGGACTAATGGTTACTCCTGTAAGGACTAACAGTTGATTTTCGGAAATGGTCCCTGACAGGGCAAATGTTGCTCTCGTAAGGACTAACTGTTGACCCTCAGAGATGATCCTTGGGAGAGCAAATGTTACTCTCGTGAAGGACAAACTGTGGATCCCTAGAAATCATCCCTGGGAGAGCGAGTGTTACTCCTTCCGGATAAATTGCTAATCCATTCGAACAATTTTTGAAGGGACTAAAGAGTATTCCGCTAATCATTCACCTGTGAATGACCTGGCCATCCTCACCAGACTGACATGATAGCGTGAATGCTTCGTAACTCCTTCCTCCTAAGAAATACAGAGCAAGATATATTATGCAGGCTGGTATGACTCGTAATATTGAGAATTCTCGTTTTAAAACAGGCGCAATGTGTATGCTTTCGCCATAGCGACCAAAGTGGACGTAGCGATCACGTTTACGCAATTTCAATCGACGTTAAGCCGTTATTTAGGCCTATGGAGGGTTCTCGTAGTGGGCAACATATGTATGTGTGACAGCAGCAAGCCTGCTCAAAACACCGTAAAGTTACGATATATGGCTTCGCCTCACAGACCTTTTGCAGAAACGAGCAATTTATCACAATGCCGATGGAAATTTCGAGCATATCACTAGCGACATGTTACCCAATTCACGACACAAAAATGCTCAGTCCGAGCTTCAGAAAATCTTCGTAGCTTATCGTGATGTAGCCGTCCTGGTCGGTGTCGTAGCTCTTGAAGGCGTTGGTGAATGTCTGCAGATTGACGCAACAGAGGATGTAGTCGTCCACGTTGATGGATCCTTTCCTCTGACGGTCGTATTTCATGAGCAAGAAATCGACCGCTTCTTCGCTCAGGCGGTATCCGAAGCTCCTGAGCGCGTCGCGAAGCTCGTTTCTGTCGATGGAACCCGAGCGGTCTCTGTCAAAGTTCTGGAAGCACCGCAGCCAATCGTTGATGTAGTTCCATAGCGACACGAAGTCGTCGAAACCCAGCGTGCCCGTGCGGCTGCGGTCGAAGATGTTGATCATCATGCGCACCGTTTCAGGATTGAAGGGCTTCCAGGTGCCGTTGGACAGGCACTGCTGCAACTCGTTGGCGTCCACGCGACCGCTGCGGTCCTTGTCGACCCTGTTGAACAGGTCGCGCAGGTAGTTGACGTCGGCTCTTTGCGTCTGAGGTCTGTAGGAGCCATACGATCCGTACGACGACGTCGCTGGCCGCGGGGCGACACCTGCTGTATTTCCCATCTTGGACACGAATCGTCCGGAACCGCACCGTCCGTTAGAGACAGGAGGGCCGACGGACGTGTGCAGAGTTCAATTTTCACATCAAGTGCCGAATCATTGCTACGAATCAGCTGACAATGATGACTGCCCACCCACTTTGACCTATCCCCACTAAGGGGGGGTAGGCCAAGAACTTGGTTAATACCTCTAAAGAAAATAAAAGCTAAAGGTCAGTTTGACCGTAACTGAAAGTGCACCGAGGCATATTTATAACTGAACAGCCGATGCATTAGGGGAAGCATCATCAGATGGACCAGCTAGTATCAGGCCCCTTCCATCAGCTTTTACCGAAGCGGCTAGATTTCGGAAGAAAATGAAGATACCCAAAGTTCTCTGTTATACTTTCTGTTACAGTAATTTTATCATTTGGCGCCACTTCATTAGGTTACAGCCATAGGGATGTCTGCTCTGCTGTGATAGAATACATCAAAGAAACAAAAAGGTTACCGTGTTAGCCTATTTTTATCTATTCTTTTCTGGGTGTGGAATCCGTCCTCATTTCTATCACAAATCTCCGATAATCTGACCGCTTGCTCATAAAGCATTTTCATTTATTAGACGTTTATTTTTAAAAATTCCAGATTGGTTTAGTTTCAGAAAATTATTTTAAACCTCCTGCCGCACTGTTCTTGGCCCATCCCCCCTTTGTGGGTGAGAGCCATCCATACGAGGTCATCATCATCATCATCATCTACCCTCTCATCCCACTCCAGACACCCCGCCGTGTGTCTCATTGCCGCTTTCCCTTTAAACAAGGACAAATGAGGTTCTTCGTTCATTCATTCTGTACAGCCTGCAGAAACTTGCCTGGATTTTAATCCCCTCTTGATTCCCTGGAAAACTACATGGTGCCGTTGCAGATGTCTTGAAATTGGAATGGCTAGGCTACACTGTCGAAGACCGTCATGGAATTTTTACTTACGCAAACCTGGTCTTCCGCACTCGCGACTTTGTTCGTATTGTGGAGAAGACAAACAAAAAAAACATCTTGTCATCCCCTGTCGGAGATTTTCCGCATTAAGAAAGTGATCCCTAGGAACACCGTTTCGCATAATTGGATTAGTTCTAACATCCTTCAAATTTACCATCGCTTATTGCACTGACCCATGGGAACAGGGACGGGAAGCTATGCGCGGTTTTTCAAGATTTTGTAGCAGAGTGAATGCGATTGATAGTATAATCACGGATCCAGAACTTCATTTTCAACTGAAGTTTTCTTCATGCACGTTTTGTATTGCTAAATTACTTATTAGTTCGAAAGAACCAATTCCACAACTGCCCTTTTTGTTTAGCCAGATAATGGTTGTAATGAAAAATCTTCACATTTAAATTAAACTCGTTTCAGTCTGCCCCACATATACCATTACTCTGTCAGACTTGTCCGGTTAATGGAAAGGGGAGGAGGGCTTGGAGGAACCTTTACCCAACCCACTAATGAAGAGCCTTACGCGGAGCTATGGGTGTCGGAAAAGCGGAAGATAAATTAAGGCATCTAAGAGGGCATGTACGTGGTTGTTCGGAAAGCGATCGTTCGGAAACAGGACGCTATCAGGCGCCTGACTCGATGTCGTCCGAGTCTCCAACAATGCGAGAGAAGACCTACCCCGGCGATCGGCAGTGAGGCACCGTTCTAGCCCAGGCATGGTCGAATAAACTTTTTAAATGCGAAGCATTTCTTAGCGAACTTCGGCGACTTTGAGCGTATCTATCTAGCTATCTATCTATCTATCTAGCCGCCTACGACTTTGTGCTCTCCTGGCCGTATCGTTAATGGGATTTAATACCAAATTTGGTATGGGAATAAGATGACTCTATGACGAACGTAAATGGCTGATCATATCATGAAAATCATGACTGACTTGTCATGAAAAGTATGGTTTACATGCCACGCTCATGGTGCGCTCGCGGCCGTTTTTCGTTAGCTTGATATACACCAAATTTGGGATTGAGTGACGTGACTGTATGACGAACATAAATGACAGGTGACAATATGCAAATAATGACTTGTCATGTGCGACATGACTTGCATGCCACGCTCATGGCGCGCTCGCGGCCGTTTCGTTAGCTTGATATGCACCAAACTTGGTATTGAGTGACGTGACTGTATGACGAACATAAATGACAAGTAGGTAATATGAAAATCATGACTTGTCATGCGCGACATGACTTGCATGCCACGCTCATGGCGCGCTCGCGGCCGTTTCGTTAGCTTGATATACACCAAACTTTGGTATTGAGTGACATGACTGTATGAGAACATAAATGACAAGTGGTAATATGGAAATCATGACTTGTCATGTGCGACATGACTTGCATTGCCACGC
>JALIZH010018385.1:0-31376 GCA_030522465.1 Rhipicephalus appendiculatus | reverse complement strand
TAGATGTTACGTGATTTTTAGTCCCGTGACTGATTTTTACGTTATGTTACGTGCTTTTTAGTCGCGTAACAGACTCGCCCATCATTGTTTTTTGTATTCCACGACAGAAAAACCGGCGCACGATAAGAGCTAGGGTGCCACCCGTTGGCGCAATGAATGCAGCGACTAAAGAAGTCACCCAGTTTGACCACAAAGGCGAAGCAATGAATGCGATAGAAACAAATTGTAATGTTATACGAAGTGAGGCTGGCAGCTAAATCTTTTGAATCCGATCTCACGCAATTCTAGAAAACGCTGGTTTAAGAGAATACGGCCGCTCCAGGACACTCTTGACACCACATTCTCTTCCTGCCGCCCGCTGTCGGCTGCCGAGATAGGGAGATAACGCGCGCGCCAGCGGCGACCGCGCTCGTAAAGTTGAAGGTCGCTCGAGTACCCCCCTCCTCGCGTCTTTTCACGCTCGCCAACGACGGGCGGGGCCGGTCGGTCGAACAGCTGGGGGGATCTTATCGCATACGCCTCGGAGCGACGGAGATGGGCCGGCTCGTTTGATCTCCGCTTCAGCCGCGTTCATCGCTCCCGCTCGCGCGCTATTACCCGCTGGTAGAACGTATGATGCGCAGGGAGCTCTTATCAATTTCGACTTCATACGCGACATGACGGCGGCGGCGGCGGCAACGGCGAGGGGGCAAAAACCCGTCGAGACTGTCCATATAATTGCTATCGCCATAATAAAGACGTTGGATGTTAAGAAATGAAAACAGCTGAACACATCTATTATTGTGCACATGACCGCATCACTATACTTGATCGTTATCTCGTTTGAAAAGGCAAAAAGCACATACTGTGATGTGGTGCGTCTGACACTAGTAAAGTGAGAACGAAAATGACTACAACGCTCGTGAGTCTCCGCAATACAGACAACGGAAAGAAAGAAGAAGAGCGACGCGAGAATACCTGGTGGCGCGAGCATCGCGGAGAAAAAGAAAAAGAAGCGGAGGCGCAGCTCGAGGAGGGAGAAGGAAGGAACGGCGGAAGAAGCAGCCATGCCGATGAGCAATTCTGGCTCCTGCCGATGCCCGATGTCCCTGAGCGTGTGGCCCTAAATGGTTACCACATGTCCTTTGGCATTCAACCCCTCTCTCTACTCCAGTCATCCTGTGGGCCACCAACGGCGCCCTTTTGTGACACGCAACCTCGCCACTGGACTCGGAAAGGTCAAGCACTGCTTCGCTGTGTCTGCAGCATTCGTTACTGAACGCTCGTCATGACCAGCCGGTGATCAGGGTGATGCGTGCCTTCTGACTATTACTCCTTTTACGTGGACTATGAAGCGCATATATAATATCTTTTTATTGTATTTTGTGTTTAACGCATGTGTTTTGAGAAGTTATTAAATGTGTGAATGTGTGTGTGCGACAGAGAGCGTCTGCCTCGTCCTTTCTTCTAACTGTAACCTGCTACGGTGACGACGGTACACCGTGACACATACGCAAAAGTTACCCTTCGTTATCGGCGTCAAAGTGTCGTCTAATTTTCAATACTGAAACTAGGCGAAGTGTCCAGCCCCATATTGGACGGCATGCTTGTCAATGATCCGCCCTGACAGTTGATTAAAATCTTTATTTAGTAAACCGATGGGGAGTAATGGGGCCTGCCCAGTTACTGGGGCACATGCCCGCCGGAATTTTCGTGTACGCAGATTGGACTAAATTGCAACAAACTTTATTTGTGCCTGCATTTGGGGGCTCGCAAACCCCCCACGAGAGCCTACGCCGTCTTGGGGGGTTGCCGTTACTTGGCGCGGGTCTCCTTTCACCGTTGCCGGCTAAATGGGTACCTGCCTTTCGAGCGCCCTGAGGACCTGCTAGATGGCCTAGAGCTGTTGGTCCTGTGCTGACGGTGACGCGAGGCGCACAATACAAGCTTAGCTTGAAAAACAAAATCGGAAAACTCTGTTCGAAAGTTGCAGGCAGTACACACGTGCGCAAATACGAAGATGGAAAGCGAGGAATAAAAAAAATCACGCCATATCCACGAAGTGAATGATCATGAGTGGGCGAAGCTCGATCGTTTTCATCCATGGCAGAGAGAATGTGTGGTCTGGAACGCGCTTATACTTCATCGTTATCACGTGTAGTGGGTACATTCCCCTATACGGCGTCATCGTCATCTTTATCACGTGGAATGGGTACATTCCACTATACGTGGCTATCTACCTACCTACCTACCTACCTACCTACCTACCTACCTACCTACCTACCTACCTACCTACCTACTACTACTACTACTACTACTACTACTGCTACTACAACTACAGAGGAGGGACAGACCCACACCCTTAGGAGCTTCGCCCCTAAAAAGATAGCATAGGTACAGCCACACAAAAATTATGCCGGTACCTCCTTATAGAAGCGAAGGCCTTGCCTGCCTCACCAAACGGGAAAGGTGAACGCCGGCGGCATCGGTGTGAACACGTATGGTCTCGAAATCATTGCGCGACAACATACGACGTCTTGATGACGTCGTTTGTGATCTATGACGTCATCTCGATATCACACATCACCCAAAACTGTGGCGTCATGTCGCGTGGCTTTGGACGATGACGTCCTCCCATGATATTGTCGCTTGGTCAAAAGTGGGGCTTAGCTTAGGAAGTGCAGCGACACGTGAGCTGCAGAAAGCCTGTTGCGTGAATGATCATTACTATACATTCTAAACAAGAGCATGGCTGTTGCCTTGAAGCAGTTTTACGCGAATTACTTGGGGACCCTGGGACTTTCGGAAGCCTCGACTGGCTACGTGAGGAAGTAGCAGCGCCGGAGCAAATATCGGTAACAATACAAGGTATGAGCTTGCTGCGCCGATGGTAAAGCTATCACTAAAGGTATGCTTTAGTGATAGCTTTACCATCGGCGCAGCAAGCTCATGCCTTTCACGTTCCACTAAAGCTATGCTTTAGTGGAACGTGAATACAAAGAACTACCCACACAGGTCCCAAAGGACTTCTGCAGGTCGTATGCCGGCATTCTTTCATAAAGTGCTTATACCTCACAAACTAGATTACGCCATATTCAAATTACTTTATCCTTTAGTGTTAGCGTGCGAAATATGTGTCTATTGTTCTTTTTCTTTTTTGCTTTCCTTATTCTATTTCTCCTTCCTTCCCCACGGCCTGTTTTGGGCAACCAGTCAAGTGCAACTTCGTTAACGTTCTTTCCTTTCTTTTGCCTCCTCTCGCCTGTTTTTAGCGATTAGGCTGCATTGCCTAATTTGTTTGTCGAAGGTTATCTCCTTCGCTAAACAACGACGTTTCAGAACGTCGACGTTAGGATAGCGCTAAAATTAAAGCTAATAATAATGATAATGATACTAATTTCTGGGGTTTTCCGTGCTAAAGCTGCGATATGATTACGAGGGACGACGCAGAGGAGGGCTCCGGAAATTTCAAACACCTGGGGTTCTTCAACATGCACATTAACTAAGTACATGATAAAACGGATGCTTGGGCTATTTGGTGATTTCGAATCAACATCTTTGTACAGAGCAAGAAAACGAGGATGTAGGGAGGACACAACACGGGCGCTGACTTCAAATAAATTTTATTAGCGAAAACGCTAGAAATATATGCACATGATAGCAAGCAGCACGCCATAGCACAAACGCGCAACCAATTGCATTACAGCCAGATACTCGATATCTTGTTAAGTGGGTGCAACAGCACACCTCAGCACAAACTCACAACTTATTGCGTCACAGCCAGATACTCGATTTCTTTTTTAGTGAGCGCGACAGAAGGCATGCTGACACAGAGGTCACCCAGCAGTTTCATTTAATTAGCCTCGATGATTTCGCGTGTTAGCTGCTGACGATGTTTCGCGACAACGGTGCACTTTTCAAATTCCGGCTTGCAACCACAATCTCTACAGTTAATACCCAGATGGCCTTGAACAGCTGTGTTTACGTGATAGTGATGCTCCTTTAAACGCTCATTCAAGCACCTGCCCGTTTGTACAACATACTTCTTGCCGCAAGACAACGGGATCAAGTAAACAACAGCCACAGCACATGCTGCGAATTGCCTCCTATGTTTGGTTGTGCAGACGCTCCTTCGTGCGGTTTGAGCATTCACACGTTTACAGAGCACTGAAAGCTTTTCTGGGGCAGGAAAAACAACCTTGACGTCAACCTTATCACCTATCTTTTTCAAATCGTGTGAAATCTAATGTAGATAGGGGAGCACCGCGACAAGCTTAGTGTCACTGGCTGCACAATTTGCTGGTGCTTACATCCCTGCTTAATTGTCCTAAGCGTCTTTTTCGCCACCTAAACCAACACACGATCAGGGAAACCAGCGCTTGACAGACTGGAATCCTGCTCAACAAAGCTGCTGTTTAACGAGTGACCGCAAAACTGCCGAAGAGCATTGCTGAAACAATGATAAGCAATTCCTCTCTTTACGAGCTTCGAGTGAGCTGACAAGTACGGTAGAAGCGGTTTGCTTCCTCTAGGCTCGTATTTCCAGCATAGGTGATCGCATGAAATGTTCAATCTCAAATCTAAAAACCTTAACCAGGCATCCTGCGGCAGCTCATGCGTCAGAATTAGTGCTGCCATACACTCTTCGAAATGACATAACGTGGTTGAAACGGCATCTTCCAAGCCCCTGTCATCGCAGTCGAAAAGCACTAGAAAATCGTCCACAAAACGAAAAACCTTTACAACAGCCGTTTTATCGAGGCGGCTAGCCAAGAGTCGGTCATGGTAAGCGAGAAAAATGTCACTTAGAACAGGCGCTATGCATGAACTGATGCACACTCCTCTTTTTAGGTGCGAAGCAGCTATTTGACTCACGTGTGTAACGCCGTACGTTACGTGCGTCCGTAGGAATGCGCCGCTACGCGTTCCCCTCGCCGTAGGTGTTGGAGCGTTGCCAAGTAGGTCACGCCACAGCTGCGCGTGACGTCACGCTCCCCCTCGCACACTTCCCTCGCTCCGCCCGCTCGCGACACCTCTGAACGTGTCACTTCTCTCTCGCTTCACCCTCTCCACCGCCCGAAACGCTCGACTGCATGTCGAGCGGAAACACTCTTTCGGCTCGTTTATCTGCGATGACGCCCGTTTCAACCGGGTCAAAGCCGTGCGTACCGCTGCTGCTTCGCATCCCATCAGGGTTCCCTTCGGGGAGATGGTCCAAGTTTTTTTGAATAAAAATACCTTCATTCCATGAGGCAAAAGTTGTCTTTAAGTAAAACCCAAGGGCTCAAGAAAGCCACTAACTGATAAAGCCGCCGCGTTCTGTAAACACAGCGGTTCAAGGCCATCCGGGTATTCAATGTAGAGATTGTGGTTGCAAACCGGAATTTGAAAAGTGCACCGTTGTCGCGAAACATCATCAGCAGCTGACACGCGAAATCATCGAGGCTAATCAAATGCAACTGCTGGGTGACCTCTGTGTCAGCATGCCTTCTGTCGCGCTCACTAAAAAAGAAATCGAGTATCTGGCTGCGACGCAATAAGTTGTGAGTTTGTGGTGTGCTGTTGCACCCAATTAACAAGATATCGAGTATCTGGCTGTGACGCAATAGGTTGCGCGTTTGTGCTGTGGTGTGCTGCTTGCTATCATGGGCATATATTTCCAGCGTTTTCGCTAATAAAATTTATTTGAAGTCAGCGCCCACGTGTCGTGTCCTCCCTACGTCCTCGTTTTTTTGCGCTGTGCAAAGATGTTGAAACTAAGTACATGGGCCTCTGGCATTTCGCCTCCATACAAATGCGGCCGCCGCGTCCGGGATTTGACCCCGTGACCTTCGGGTCAGCAATCGAGCACCATAACCACTCGACCACCGCGGCGGACATATTGGTATTTGAGGAGAGGAGACGAGTGCCAGGCGATCAAGGCTTCGCTTTAAATGCACATTTGCGCTAACGAAGTATCCAACTAAACGAAATTGCTCCAAAAGCGCGTAGGCTATACTTAAGCTCCGGATCACGTGACCATCGAGCCGCACAGACAAACTGCTTCGCGCAGCAGCAGCGTGGACTGCGCGAATCAGGCTCAGCTAGTCGGTTAAAGCTCGGCACATGGGCGAGTCAAAGTAGCCGGCAAAATCGGATGGTAGCGGACATAGCCGGCCCTGCCTACGCACGCACTCTTACGAACATACACACATACACACACACTCGCGAGGCACCGGAGCGCATCGAGCGAAGGCGACCATAAATTATGCGCTTTAATTACTCGCCGCACTAATTGCTCCGGGCTCAGCCCGGGACTTGCACATCCTCCCTGGAGGTCCGTATTGCTGCTCTTACATTTCCCCGCAGCGCCGACGCGTGTGCCCAGTGAACAGCACCACACGATGCAGTGTCTGCTCGCTAAGCTCGGCTCATCTGATACCCGAGTCTCGCGGAGAGGGGAGTAGAAAAGCAAATGAGAATAACACGACGGTAAGAAGATGCGCGCAGAAAGAACACTCGCATAAATGTGCTGAAGAAGAGTGTAGTCTGTAGGATGAAGAAAACACAGAGAGGATCAACGGGGGGGAGGGGGGGGGGGGGGCAAGAAAGGCAAATGAGGCGAAAGACCTCCTGCTGCCCTTTTCTTCTCCTGGGCCTTCCGTCCATGGGGGCATGTGAAAAGAGAAAGAAAAAAAGGCAACACCTAGCTACAAATACTGCGAACACAGCTTCCGAACGGAGACCGGAGAGCAATTAGGCCCCGGTTTACCGGCCGGTCTGATGAATGTGCGTGTTCTGTTACGTTTATAATGCATATATCTACTTGTTTATTACTTTCGGCCGGCTCTGCCGGGGATATAGTGATATGAACATCGCGCTTAGTGTAACACTGCACGCAGTGTTGTGTATTCGAAGGTTGGTAGTTCGGATCCCACGGACAGAAACGATGATTTTTCGCACACTTTAATTTCTTTACATTTAAAAGAGAATCATGACGCTAAACTTAAAAAACCACATATCATATCCTCTATGCTTTCCTTGGATTAATTGTCTGTAGGTTTCATTACTTGTGTTTAATAGAGAAAATCGAGCTCCTCGGATAATGCCCTGATTTCTGCAGGCATTGCGGTCACGCGGACAGCGTCATATTTTGAGCAATAGCCTCTTGGCTGTTTACGTCCTCGTTTGTGGACATGACTTTCAACACAGAAGTACTTGTTGTTGGGCTAGTCGGTTCATACTTTGCATTGACCAAGAAATTATGGTCACTTTGCGTAAAACAACGAAAAAAGGAGGGAAGAGAAGCAAGGTGAGCGCTAACCTTCGACCGATTTATTTCAACAAGGTACACAGGCTGTACAACAATTATGTTTTACACCCTGGGCTCAGAAACATACAAAGTGCCAAACAACATGCCTTCACGCATCACATCATCGTTACTATACACTTTCTAAAAAACTACTTTTCGCAGATAAGGGGGAAATAGATGTGTCGCTGATGCGCGAATCCCCGAGTTTCCTGATATGAAAGGCTTTCAATAATTCTCGCGCGGCTGTATCTTTGCTTCTGCCGAGAATCTTAGTCCTGTCCAACCGTGGCTCACACTGATGTGTATGGCAATGCGAAGGCAAATGCGCTCTATCTTTACCTTTGAAAGATAGCTCATGTTCCCGCGCCCGCTCATTCACGCAGCGTTCGGTCTGGCCGACGTATGCCATGCCACAAGGTTGTGGAAACATGTATACTACACCTGTAGCACATCTTGCATATGGCCTGGAGGGGTTTTTGGAACAACTACGCTTCTTGCAGCTATCAGATAGTATGCGCGGACACAACTGCGCGACCTTGAGCGGTGCCGATGACAAGACGTGTACCACGTGCCTGTTAGCCGCTTTTTATCAGCGAAGCTGTTCTGGCTCGGCGAAATGTCGTGACCAAAAACTATCATCATCATGCACTGGCACGTGCTCTCCGCGTCCTGTTTTTCATCTTCTGCTAGGCTGCCAGAACACGTGCGCTGATTATCCCGGCATGGCCTGTAATGACCCTGACGGGTAAGAGAAGGAGTACAGAGAGAGGGAAAGAAAAAAAAACAGAGAAAGAAACAGAGAGATAGACCGAAAGAAATTGATCAAGAAAGAGAGAAGTTCTTGCCGGAAAAAATTCTTTATGACACGGAATTCGAATCCGTATACCTTCCATCCGAAGGCGAGGGTTCTAACAACTCGACTAACCAAACTGTAGCGTCGCCATCATCGCCATTTGTCGTCATCGTCATTTTACCAGCCGCCGCACCGCACCTCTCGCGCAGCTCATGCTAGAGCTAGGGGCGTGCGCCGGAGAGAACGAGCTCATGCACCTGGCGGTCTGGACGCTGCAGCCGCCGCCGCTCTGCTTCGATCCTAGAATTAAAGGCCTGACCCCACGTGCGCGTTGCGGGGTGTCAGCGCGTGGCTTTTTGACGCGGTGCCGCGCCCTCTCCCTTTGAAGAGAGAGGGCGCGCAGCTTCGCGTAGCCACGGGCCTTCTTTCTCCATATGGAGAGGGCGCGGCGACGCGTCAAAAAAAGTCACAGTTTCACCGCAAGGGTGAAGCAATGAATGTGATAGCAAAAAATTGTCATGTTATACGAAGTGAGGCTGGCAGCTAACTCTTTTTTGGATCCGATCTCACGCAACTCTAGAAAACGCTTGTTTAAGAGAATTCTCTTCGCGTTGAGAGCGCAGCACGTAGAAGGGTACGCCGGCCCGGCCGCCGAGAAGGGGAGATGAGAAGGGGAGATAAAGCGCGCGCCCGCGCCCGCGCTCGTAAAATCGAACGTCGCCCCCCCCCCCCCCCCCGCCCGCTGTCGGCCGCCGAGAAGGGGAGATAACGCGCGCGCCCCCCGCTCGTAAAATCGAAGGTCGCTCGAGGTACCCTCCCCCCCCCTCGCGTCTTTTCACGCTCACGAACGACGGGCGGGCCCGGTTATATATATACATATACATATACGGCAAATGACGCCGACGCCGACGCGGACGCCGACGCCGACGGCGAAAACCAGCCGCGAGTGTCCATATAATTGCCATCGCAATAAAAGCCACGTGGCGACGCGTTTCAGCGGATACGTGTGGCCAGGCCTTTAAGCGGCGAGATCGGCGCGACCATGTGGGCCGCCGTCACGTCTTTCTCACGTTCCTCGCTACACAGACAATCCAGCATAGCTTAGCAGAGCCTTGTATAGTATAGTGTAGCAAGAGGGGTGGGAGAGGGTAGTTATCATGAGGTTGTAAGATGTGAAGGTGAGGAGGTGGGCAAGGAAGAAGGAAAGAGTAAAGCATAGCCCAGAAAGGATCAGAAAAAGAGAAAAAAAAATGCAGAACAGAAAGAAATAAGGAAAGAGAGAGAGAGAAATAAATAAAAATAACCAAAGAAAAAATGCAAAAAACACAGAGTAGACAGACAATAGAGGAAGAAAATAAAAAATGTGCAAAACTTAACAAAACACAAAGCCAGGGCTACATACGTGCCCATCAACTCCGCTGTCTCGTTAACATTGCGCCTTTAGTGCAAGCTACATTAACTTTTCTTCAGGTTGTGGGATACATGGTGTATATATGGTACGACCTCAGGCCTTGTGGTTCTATCCGCCAGCTCAGCTTCTTCTCTTGCCTTTCCACTCTTCATCTTCTCAAGGAGCGACACATTGCGCCTCTTCACACATTGCGCCTCTTCTCTCCTTTTTTCGTTGTTTTGCGCTAATTGACCATAGTTATTTGGTCCATACAAAAAAAATTCCCCATCTCCCGCTAAAGGGAAGCATGTGTTGATGCGAAGCAGCGCGGAGATGGTTAACTTGAGCGGGAGAAACGTCGCCGTTCCCGTTTCGCGATCCGGGCACTCATCGCGGCGCTGCACAGGAGAGAGAATGAGGCGCGCGCGCTCCGTCGTTTTCATACCGCGCAACTACCGCGCAACTAAGTTTTCTTGGGGAGGTGGGATTTGAACCCGCGTATCTACAGTACGAAGGCGAGCGTCGTAACAATTCGGTACTGTTTTCTGTCGGGCTAGTTGGTACATGGCATAAGTAGAATTGATGGCGCAAATACTCCGACAGGGACGAAGACACACAAACGCGGACAAGCGTCAGCGTTTCTTCGTCCCTGTCTGAGTATTTGCGCCATCAATTCTACGTTACCATTCGGCTATCCAGGCACGCTAGCAGAGCATAGCTTGGCTTTATATGTATATTACGATATAGGAGGGGGTGTAGAAAAGGGAACTGCGGATAAGGCGGAGACACCTGAGAGTGAGGAGGGGGAGAGAGTAAGGCATAGCATATGATGATTAATGGAGTTTTTGTGGCGCAACGGCCATAGGTGGCCAAAGAGCGCCACGTCTTTGATGTGGTGTTAGCGATGGCCATTGATTATGATGACAGGGTGTATTACGGCTGTATAGAGGCCTAAAATCACGCGCTATATAGAAGCGTAAAAGCTGTGTATAGAGTATAAAAATATGGCGGTGATAAGTGGTGTGATCTATGGGTGTGGAATGAATTGCACGTGAGTATGATATATACAAGTGAGAGGCGTGAAAATAACACGATTACCTCCTCAAGGCCTTTGAGGTCAAAGGCAGGAAGGCAGGTGCCTTTTTTAATAGAGCTGCCGCAGCAACAACCTCTTCTCAGAGAGGTTGTGCTACGCATTGCCAGGGTATATAACCTGAAAGCTATGAATTTCTTTTAAAAACGCCAACGAAGACTAATGTTTAAAAGCCGGTTCACTGCCTATGAGCATCGATGGATGAAGTGGTATTTGTTCTTGGAATGATAATGGAAAGTACTTTTATCTTATACGATCTAATTCAGTGCATTGGATAAGTAACCCCGCCAGGGTGGTCTAGTGGTTATGGCGCTCGACTGCTGACCCGAAAGTCGCGGGATCGAATCCCTGCCGCGGCGGCTGCATTTTCGATGGAGGCGAAAATGGCTGAGGTCCGTGTATTTAGATTTAGGTGCACGTTAAAGAACCCCAGGTGGTCGAAATTTCCGGAGCCCTCCACTACGGCGTCTCTCACAATCATATCGTGGTTTTGGGACGTTAAACCACAGATATTATGCATTGGATAAGTATGTGCAGGACAGTGAGTGGTTCACCACATTGATCACATAAAGGTGGGTCGCCACCGGACGAAAGGTATGAGTGGGTACTGTCTGTATGTCCTGTTCTTAATCTGGTGAGTGTTACTTCTGTGTGGCGTGACATCGATACTGGCGGCCAGTTCGCGAGATGTGGCTTGATGAGATGAAGTTTATTTGGTGTTTGCCTGTCCCATAACCGCTGCCAATAATCCCTGAGCTTTCGTTTGAGGAAAGGTTTGAGGTCAAGTGCAGAGACAGCTATGGATGTATTGGCGGTAGCGTTTTCATGGGCGGAGGCAGCTAGCTGGTCGGCCAACACGTTTCCTTGGATCTCACGGTGCCCTGGCACCCCGCACACTACGACATGCTGTCTGAGCGTATAAATTCTACATAAGGTTGTGTATAACGACACATGGACAGGATTTCTGTGTTTTGTCATGGTTTTTAAAGCTTTTACCACACTCGGGGAATCAGTGTATATTACTGCCTTTTGTAGTTTTAGTTCTTTAATGTGTGTCACGGCCGCAAGTATCGCAGGAGCTTCTGCTGTGCAGATGTTTGTATTAGTGTCCATAACGCCGAAATCTGTAAAAGATGGACCGACGGCTGCGTATGACACGGAAGTGTGAGATTTTGAGGCATCGGTAAAGAATTCTGGACATGTGTATTTAAGCTGGAGTTCCAGGAAGCGTGTACGGATATGTGCAATGGGCGCGTGTTTTGTAACTTCCATGAAGGACACATCACAGTCTGTGAAAAGCCACTGCCACGGCGGGAGATTTGCAGCGGGGGGCCGCCAGATGGTGTCCCAGAAGTGGTACACCCATTTCCTCAGCTAGGCCACTCACACGAAGTGCGTAGGGCTGTCGCATCGAAGGGTGGTTGTGAAAAAGGGCAGAGTTGGACAGGTCGTTGACAGTGGATTGTGAGGGGTGTTCCCTGTTTGCGTTCACCTTTAGAAAATATACCAAAGATAAGTAGGATCTTTGAAGATGGAGCGACCACTCATTTGATTCCACGTAGAGTATTTCTACGGAGCTAGTGTGAAAAGCGCCCGTAGATAGGCGAATGCCTTGATGGTGAACAGGGTCAAGCATCTTTAAGGCGCTTGGCATCGCAGACTGATAGGTTATTGCCCCGTAGTCTAGGCGAGTTCGCATGAGGCTTCTATAAAGGTTCATCAGACATTTTCTATTGCTGCCCCATGATGTCCGCGAGAAGAGCTTAAGTATATTGATAGCTTTCAGGCACTTTTTTACATACTTAATGTGTGAGATGAAGGTTAGCTTACTATCTAGGATTAGGCCCAAGAATTCGTGCTCCGTCTCCGCAGAGATATGTTGACCATGAAGGTCAACATCTGGATCAGCATGAAGGCCTCTCTTTCGAGAGAACAGGACGCAGCTGCTTTTTTGAGGACAAAGATTTAAACCGTTTTTGTCTGCCCATTTTGAGATCTTATTCAGGCCTAGCTGGACCTGCCGCTCACAGATTGAAAGGTTGCACGATTTCAAACCGATTTGTACATCGACATATGTGGAATAAAACATATTTCGTGGGATGGATAGACGCAAAGAATTCATTTTGATAATAAAAAGTGTGCAGCTAAGGACACCACCCTGTGGTACTCCAGTTTCTTGAACAAATGGTCGTGATAAAACATTTCCTACTCGGACACAGAAGTTACGATCCGACAAGTAACTCTGTATTATATCTAGCATTCTACCACGTACACCAAGGTGGGACAGGTCTCTTAATATTCCAAAGCGCCATGTGGTGTACTAAGCCTTTTCCATATCGGGGAACACAGAAAGAAAGTATTGTTTGTGAACGAAAGCGTCTCGGATCTGCGCCTCGATACGTACCAGGTGTTCAGTGGTGGATCTATCTTCTAGAAAACCACACTGGTATGGGTCGAATAGATGGTTTGTTTCAAGGAAGTGTAGCAGTCGCCTGTTGATCATTTTTTCGAAAACTTTGCAAAGACAACTCGTAAGCGCTATAGACGTGTAGCTTAAAACTGAGGACGGGTCCTTGCCCTGTTTTAGGATCGGAATAATAATGGCTTCCTTTCATGCAGAGGGGATCCCGCCGGAAAACCATACGTTATTGTACCGGGAAAGTAAGTTTTTTTTGTGTTTCGAGAGGTAGGTTCTTCAACATTTCATATAGAACATGATCGGAACCTGGGGCGGATTTATTGCAGCATTTTAGCGATGCCTGTAGCTCGGGTAAACATAAAGGTTCATTGTATGCCTCGTATTTTGTACATTTGCGGTCTAGTTTCTGTTTTTCTATTCTTGTTTTGTAACGTTGAAAGGCCTTCAGAGTAGTGCAACGAGCTCGACACCTGTTCGAAGTGTGCACCCAGGAAGTTCGCCAGGTCTTCCAAGCAGCCGCCTTGTGTGTTCACTAGAGGGAGTGAATATGTTTGTCTTCCTACTACCCTACTGACCCTGTTCCAGACTTTACCCTCGTGTGTATATGAAGTGATGCCTGATGAGAACTTCTGCCAACTTTCCCTTCTTGCTTGTCGGCGCGTCCTCCTGCCTTTCGACTTTATGTTCTTAAATTTTGTAAGGTTATCCGCTCTAGGAGAGTCTCGAAGCAACTTCCACGCTTTGTTTTGTTTTTGGCGCGCGTTTCGACAATCATTATTCCACCATGGCACACTTCGTTTTCCAGACAGTTCATTTGTTTGTGGGATGCATTTGGTTGCAGCATCGATCAACAAAATTAAATAGTCCACAGCAGCTTCTATGCTTTAAGAAGGTAAGTTTTCGAGACTGTTCCCAATCAGCTCTGTCAGTCTACCATTTGGGAACGTGTGAAGGACTTTGATTTGCTCTTGGTGCTCTTATAATTATTGGAAAGTGGTCACTTCCTTAGAGATTCCCAAATACTTCCCAGTTAAGGAGGCGAAGAAGGGACATAGATCCAATGCTGAGATCTATGGACGAGAATGTTCTATTTGCAAGGTTGCAATATGTTGGGACTTCGTGATTCATGCTGGATGGTTGCGTTGGGTTAAAAGCTACGTAAGTAGCTTGACGGGACCCAACGACCATTAGTATACAAGGCAGTAACGACGAGTAGTCCGGTACAATGATTAACATGAAAAGCAGCAAATAGCAAGTACATGTATAGTGGTAACACGAAATTCCAGCCATAACCAGAACTGCTCAAGAAGAGAAATACAACTGCAGGAATTATACATTTTACAATGACGCTACAGTAAGTAAAAATTATACAATACTAAGACAGCAATGCTAGCTATATAGAACACACAAAAAAAGATGAAAACGCTATCTATGTAATACATCAAGAAATTCATGTTAGTAGAATAGAAATCATAAGAGAAACAAGATATGCTATATAGGATGCACTTATAATTATACATTACAATTGCAACTGAACGAAATATAAGCGCAAGTCTTTTTTACTGAATATGTCGTTATTTTCATATTTGTTCAAAGCAGATGGTAGATTATGTACTAATGATTGATATTTGTAGTGTGTCCTGAAATGCGGAACTAACCATGACTCAGGGTTTCTCGTGTTCGCGTTAATTCGACGACGCTCTAATGATGCCAATTGCCTTATGTAATTCCGGAGAGATTCTGAAGCGTATTGTGCAGTATGTAACAAACGAAACGTATATAGGTTGTTAATTCGTATAACGTTGTACTTCGGAAACGCTTCTCTAGTGCTTGAATAATAGTCTAGGTTGCCAATATAGCGAATAATCCTCTTCTGTAGGATTAGAAGTTTACATGTGTTAGTTTTAGTGGTTGTGCACCATACTAAAGCGCAATAATATAAATGTGCATTAAATAAAGCATTGTGAATCTGCACTTTGGCCTTAGTAGGGAGTAGACTACGACATCGTGATAGAACGCCAGTTACGGAAGAGAGCTTTTTACAAAGGTAATTTACGTGCATGTCCCACGTAAGCTGTGAGGAAAAGTACACGCCAAGAATTTTGTGACTGTCAACTATTTCAATTTTCTGACCTTCAAAAGTGAAAGCATTATTCAGCTGTAGTAGTTTGTTCTTAGAGCGAAAAATAATTATCTTAGTTTTCTTCGCGTTGATCTTAAGTTGATTTAGCTGAGACCAGTTAGATAACTTCCCCAGCAGTTCATTACATTGCACGGTTAAGTTCAGCACCTCGTTTCCTGATATTATGACAGTGCTGTCATCAGCGTATATGATAAATTCAGCGTTAGTATCAATTTTTACAATGTCATTTATGTAGATATTAAATAAAAGCGGTCCCAAAACACTTCCTTGTGGCACGCCAAATCTGTTCAATAGAAATGACGACATGTGACCGTTCACGTAAACACCCTGGTATCGGTTACTTAGGTAAGATTTGAACAAAGATAAACAACTGCCACGTACTCCGTAACATTCTAGTTTATCTAATAAAATATCGTGGCTTAGACAGTCGAACGCCTTGCTAAAGTCGATAAATAACGCCAGCGTATAGGTTTTCCTTTCTATATTTTTTATTATGGTTTCCTTGATAGACAGTAGGGCTGTTTCTGTTGACCTATGTTTCCTAAATCCGTGTTGTGCGTTAGTTATAACACTGAACTTATCCAAAAAATTAACCATACGATGGTGTATAATTTTCTCTAGTCCTTTTGAAAATACGGGTAACACCGAAATTGGCCTATAGTTGTTGGGGTCATTAGGGCTACCTCCTTTCAGAATAGCCGAAACTCTGGCGTACTTCATTGCTTGGGCAAATACGCCCGTTTGAAGTGTTAAATTGAATATGTGAGCAAGAGCAGGGGGAAATAGAAGTTATACAATGTTTAATAGGTCCTAGTTGTAGGTTGTTGATATCCAACGCCTTAGTATTTTTTAAGGACTTAAATGTGGCACAGACTTCATATTCATCAGTGGGTTGAAAATAAATGCTATGTGCAATAATACTTCCATTTGTTTTTCCCGTTGTTGTAGCGCAGATGGGGTCTGCAGAAGGAACGGCAGCGTTAATGAAGTGTTGGTTAAAGTGATTTGCAAGGGCCTGACCTTTCAGCTCCCTACCGTCATGAAGTATGATATTTGGAACGCCCAGTTTGGTCCGGCGACCAAGAGCATCATTGATTATTTTCCATGTCTTATCAGGCCTCTGCTGTGTGGCCGTTAAGAAAAGTTGCTCGTAATAAGCCCGTTTGGCATGTCGTAGTTCAGAATTCAAGTGGTTTCGAAAAATTTTAAATTCCTTTAAATGTATTTCAGAACGCGACCGCAAAAATGAATGATACATGGAATTTTTACGTGTGATCATCTTCAAGTGTTCTTTAGTTATCCACGGCTTCCTTGCTTTTTTGGGCGATTTTATTTGTTTCATAGGAAAATGTTTTTCGTATATTTTTAAAAATATTCCTATGAACTCATTGTACGCCTCATTGGCGCCCGTTACCTTCAAGACAGAAGACCAGTTTTGCTCCATTATATCAGCATTAAAGGCGATCAGCCCACTCTCCGTTATACGCTGTACAGTGAATGTTTTTGTTTTATGATTTTTAATTCTTTTTTTCGTTTTCATATACAGCATAGACAGGACAGTGATCACTAATGTCCGAAGCAATCGTACCAGCAGTGTATATCTTGGTTTCTACATTTATTACTAAGAGGTCGAGACATGACAATGTGCAGCATGTAATGCGTGTTGGGGAAGAAATTAGATTCTTGAAACCACTTGAAGACAATAATGTATCAAATTCTCTGGAGGCAGCACTGTCTTCTAGAATATTGATGTTGAAGTCGCCACCACACGTCAAGTGAAAGTTGTTTTTGCAAATAAAGTCAAGGAAACCTTCGTAGAAGTCTAAGAAACGCCTAGCATTTCCACCAGGTGGGCGATAGGTAACAGCGAATATTTCATTTTTTATCTGATATGGTAAGCATTTCATAATCTTCCGTTGACACGCAATAATCATCTACCATAAGGCATTTCTTCTCTGTAGTCACAAAAAGCGCAACACCCCCTCCACGTTTTTGTGATCGATTTAGAAAGAAACCATCATATCCAGGCAGCCTCAACTTGCTACTACTATCTGTATACCAGGTTTCAGATAACATTAGAATATCCAGCTTAAATGAGAATTGATCTAAATAAAGTATAATATCATCCTCTTTGTTCAATGCAGAACGAGTATTAATATGCAGAACTGATTGACAAGACGGGTAACCAGATTCAATAGCAGAAGGTGACGCTAACTTTAGGTATGCGCCGTCGTTATCCATTTTGGATGATATGACGCAGTATTCAGTCTAGGCCGTCACCTGCGCCTAGGAAGTTGCAAATGACGAACCCGAAAAAAACCTTATCAATGTCATGCTCACTCGGAATGTGCACGGCGGGCGTATCGTCAGTTTGCTTTGCGTAGATTTTCCCGTTAAATGACCACACGGATTTCCATTTGTATTCATATTTTTTCTTGACGGCAAAAGCTAGTAGTTTCTTTAAGGCTGGACAAAGGTGCTCGTTGACGTATATAGCATTGCCACTGGTCAGCCCGACATCTTTGTTTGTCAGACGAGCACGTTTTGCTTTCTTTAGAATGCCGTCTCGCTTTGCACGAGACTTAAACTGGACGATGATATTACTTTTGCCGTTGTCTCGACTCGGCACCCGATGACAGGCCTCGATATCAGCTGCAGTTATAGGTTCACTTATGGCACTGCCAATCTTAGACACAATGTTAATCACAGATTCATTGTCTTCTTTTAGTACACCTTGTATTTCGAGGTTTGCCTTCCTCGAGTACTGTTCTGTGAGAACAAGCCTTGCTTCGAGATCCCGGCCCCTGCTCTCAAGACACTTGCATTCTGCCCGAAGAGCAGCATTCTCACTTTCAAGATCCCTGTTCCTTGCTGTCACATCGTCCAATTTTTTCCTGTGCTCCTCAATTGAACTGAAGGCAAAGTCAAGGCTTTCCGTCATTTGACGCTGTTCATTTTTTAGTTCTCGGATTTCATTCCGCAAGTCCCTTTCAAGGGAATCCCGGAAAGCTTTCATCTCTTGTTTCATCTCTTCTTTTAGTTTCAACAGTTCTGCCTTCATTTCATCCTTGAGTTTAGCTATGTCTTTTGCCATCTTCTAATCCCAGCACAAAAAACACAAGACAAAAACAATAATTCCGGCTTCACTATTTGGCAGTAGCGGCGAAGCGTACAGGTGCAACAGGGAAATAAGTAACTGATATAACAAGAACACTAACCTGTGATAAGAATGCCAGAAAATTTAGCCCGTGCACACAGCTCTCGCCGCTACCGCCAAGTGAAAGCTGCGATGACCACGAAGCTCCTTTTGTAGTGCGCCTAGCGTTGATCCTTGAGACAGGGCGCAGGTGCAGCCGACAGTGACGCCTCCTGGTACCAGACCCTGGAATGCTCCGGAGAAGAAGTGGACCGTTTGGTCGTTTTCGTGCGGCTGCTTGATATGCCCTGTGATAAGAATGCCAGAAAATTTAGCCCGTGCACACAGCTCGCCGCTACCGCCAAGTTCAAAAGACATGTGCCGGAGGAGAAAAGGAATTGTTCAATTAGACGACCTCGTGCATCGCAACAACAATCACCCCAGAGACAGCTGTGTGCATTGAAGTCCCCAAGGGCTAGATGAGGTTCTGGTAGCTGATCTATTAAGGACAGAAATTCATATTTTTGTAGATTGTGGTGTAGGGGTATTTAGACAGAGCAGATTGGGATGAGTTTATTGAAGAGAACGGCTCGAACAGCCACTGCCTCAAGGGAGGTTTGAAGAGGTAAATCCGTGGTCAATGAAGGAGCGAGGAAGAAATAGAGAGAGAAAAAGATAGAAGGAAAGAGGAAGCATACGCGAAAGAAAGAGAGAGAGAAAGAAAGAGAAGAAGGAGAAAGGAACATAGAGAAAGCAATAACGAGAAATAAATAGATAGAGAGAGAAAGAAAGAACTAGAGATAGAGAGAGAAACAGGGCGTTGAGCAAGCGGAGAAAAGATCGAAAAGGAAAGAAAGAGAAAAAATAAAGAGAAACGAAGCAGGGCGCACAGCTCCGCACTACCTTTAGGCTTGGCACCACTTGAGTGAAGCTGCTTCAATTTTTTTAGGCCAGCGATAAGGCAGCAAACTTTCCAATATCATGAAAAAATTCGCGCCTTCGCCATCCAGAGTATTCTTTACACATACTCCAAGACAGCTGAAGTCAACATTAGCGGCTGGTGTGCAAGCACGAGACAACGGCACTGGGTGGATCGCTCAGTGCATCGGCTGCTTGGGCCTAACGGCTTAAAGTCTTGCAAAAAGATCTGGCATATCCCCGAAGTGAATCAGGAGTAGTGGGAAGCACTGGGGATCGTTCTTACCGTAAATCACCGGTGACATTGCAAACTCGCGCATGTAAATGAGTGACAACGCGTGTGTACAGTATATACAATGTGTTTTTGCCGTTGAGCCACCCCTTCCCGCGTCCTCAACACCGGGGTAGCAGCTTGTCGTCGGCGTTGCCGTTTTGCCTTTCGCGGGTGAGAGCGCGTACACAATCGTTTTCATCCAAGGCAGAAAGAGAATATGTGGTCTGGAACGCGCTAATACTTCATCGTCATCAGCGTCATCGTCATGGCGTATAATGGTTACCTTGCATGTGCTGTGCCGTGATGGCGGCGTCATCGCCATCGCACCAAAGTGGCTACGCCGGGGGAGTGATGGACAAGCCTCGACCTTAAAGAGCTTCGCCCCTAAAAAAATAGGAGGACGCTTCAGCTTCGCCTTCAAGAGCAGATCGCGATAGCGTAATCGGGCCTCGTGCAAATCGCGTTCTCAATTGCTAGCCTGCTTCGGTTCTCGGTGCATGCCTCAACCTAGCCGTAAGAAAACGAACGACTGTGCACGTAACATTCGCCGTTTCAAACTATCGTAAAATGTACATTGCAAGTGCAGTTGCGAGGTGCCCTCTACGCCATAATCCTTCTTTTTGTGAATCAGCGAAGGGCCCACTACGCGTCCGTAAGGCAATACGCGAGCCTACGCAGCTGTTCACTTTGTTGAAGCTTCCGTTGCTGATGATGATTAAATACGTCTGAACGCTTTGTAATGGGTGGGCCTTTAAAGCACCTATTCGTTGCTCAATTCACATGTTTCGACGCCTTTCGCGATTCTATGCTTCTGTCACGCAATATATGATGCCTTAAGGACACTTCCGTTGGCGGAGCACCACTTCGCCGGGTTGGCTTGTTCCCTTTGGGCCGTCCAGAGAGCCCACGATGCGGCGGTCAGGCTGAGCCTGCCCGTCCCAACGTGGGAGAAGCCCACTGCGCGCTAGTTGCGTCTCTCAGGACTATAAATAAAGTTCTACCACCCATCCATCGAAGGACACTTCTTTCACTACATCATACTCATATTGTGTTGTTTTTCCAAAGGAGATTCACCAAGTATCGTACATCTGAGGTAGAGCACCTGCATGCCACGCAGACGGGCCGGGTTCGCTTCTCAATCGGACCGGAACATTGTTATTTTTTATTTTGTTTGCATATTTCTCCATTTTTCGTTCACGGAAAAGATGGTGATTTTTCGCTCACAACCACCGATGCCCACACCGATGCCGGAATTTCTGCGAAATGAGCGCTATAACGCTATCGCTTTAATAGTATTTTCGTGAATATAAAGTGGTGGCGGCAAAAATATTGCTGAGCTGATCGACGCGGCTTTCCAGCGCACCCCAAACTCTTCTAAGGAGTCTGTATTTTCGTCCTGTATTTTCGCGCGCTCCCATAAAATGTGTTCTAGGGTGGCGTGTTTCATGCTACATGATTTGTACGAGTCATCTGGGTGTAGCTCGGAAAAAGATGCGACTTAGGTTTCACTGGGTCGGGAAACGTTCTGGTTTGAAGTCGTCTCCAGTCAACCTCCTGAGATCTGTCTAATTTGGAGCTAGGTGGTGGATATCTGCGCCTCGACTTTTCCTAAAACCGGATAATATCACAGAACCAAAACATTCTGTCCCCCCTCTTTCCAGGCCTCTCCTCCCATTACGCAAAGATTCCGCCGTATGACATTTGTAAAGAAAAAATCCATGCATCTCCACGAAGTGAATGATGACTTGTGGGCGAAGCTGGGTCCTAAGGTCCATTATGTCTACGTTGAAGTCACCGACTAGTATAAAGGGTTTGTGCTTGTAGGTGTTTGATATTGTTCTGTCACAATTATGATTCATATTAGTGTACTGTTAAACCTTTTTTTGTGTCTCACATATGTTACCCGAGCGTTGCCCCATGTAATTAAAATTTAGTGACATGAAGTGACATAAAGAGTCGACGACCGAGTTCGGTCCTCAGGTCCATAATGTCTACGTTGAAGTCACCGACAAGTAAAAAAGGTTTGCGCTTGTAGGCGTTTTATATTGTTCTTTCACAATTATGATTGTTGTTCGTCTATCGTAAACCTTTTCTTTTATATTCACATACACACATGCTTCGACTATAGCAATGGTTTTCTAACCACCATGACAGCGAACAGTGAGCTTCCACGAGAGAGCTAGGTCCTGAGGTCCATAATGTGTTCGTTAAGTCGCCGACTAGTATAAATGGTTTTTGCTTCTAGGTGTTTTACATTGTTTTGTCACAATTATGATTGATGTTAGTCTATTGTTAAACCATCATTGTGCCTCACATCTAGGACTTTTCGCGTGACGAACGCGGATGACGACAAGGTTAAGCCCTAAGGAACTTCGCCCCTAAATTTTTTTTCAATTTTATTCAGCATTTTCAGTGCAAAACTTGCGGAATGAAAATGAAAAGATAAGAGCAAAAAGCTGCTATGTTAGCAGCTTGACGAGGCTCCTACCCCTTGTGCTTGGCATCGGAAATCCGCAGAGCACAGATATGAAAACAGTAGTAGGACTGAGAGGCGGGCGAGTTGGAACTTATCCATCGTTGGGTAGCGCACATCGTTGGGTAGCGCACAGCTCTTGTCCTGTCCACTTCCTTTTTGTCTTTTGTCAATTTGTGCGCTACCCAACGATGGATATGAAAACATTCGGGCATTGATCTGCAAAGTTCAGCAAATGAGGAAAAAAAGAACAGTTCATTACATCAGGGTGTCAGGTTTAGGTAAAAATGACTAAGGAACAAAAAAAAGGAAAAATAACAAGTAATGCAAAAACCAGCGTACAGCGTATTCATCAAAAATGCACACTTGCTAAACGGCTTCCAAATGCTACAAAAGTAATTATAAAAAGTACACAACGTTAAATTTGTGCATTAGCTACCCATTAGTGTCATTGTCACAAAACGAGCTAGGTTATCTTCAGGCATCTTATGGCGATTAGGATTTTCTTGCGCACATCATATTGACGTCTGTGCGGTAGATTCATCCACGTGTTACGTTTTCACCTTTCTTTCTGTTTAATGAAAGGGTCTTAAAGACGCGGCCAGCGAACCTTTTGCTAACGGCCAATGGCTTCACCAGGGAATAAACTTTTGTGCCTTTGATAAATAGTAATCATATTATTTTCTTGCCTGTTGAGATTAATAACCCTTTGTTCGGATAAGCTACAAAGACGGACGTGGTCTCAGACATTTTTTTCCCTGAGGGACCCCATGCGGTCACGATGTGTTGTAACATCACAGAAGGAAAACTTTATTTCACAATTGCAGTGGTTCTTCGGAACAGTACCGATATCTTTCTGGAAACCTGACGTCGAATCCCCTTCAGAAAAGACCCATATATGACATATGGCAAAGGTGCTTTTTAAGATGGCTAGAAACGACCCATATATGACATATGGCAAAGGTGCTTTTTAAGATGGCTAGAAACGACCCATATATGACATAGGGCAAAGGGGCTTTTTAAGATGGCTACGTTGGGTAAGGTTTGTTCAAATCCCCCCCCCTCCAAGACCCGCTTCGACTTTCTTGACTGTGTCGGCCCTTGTTGGCCTAAATTTCGGGACTCTAGGCCCTCTAGCTGAGAGGAGTTTGAGAGCCGTGGTTTAATGCCATCGGTATGCACGTGCAGGGGCGTAGGCAGAAATGTTTTTCGGGGGGGGGGGGGGGGGGGGTCACCTTCACTTGAAGTGGGGGCCCTGCAGGAACATGTGGTCGAGTGTGATTTTGTGCTCGGCATGCCACGGTTAGACAGGCTCACGATGATGATGATGATGCCACGGCTAACAAAAAAAAATTCGGGGGGCACGGGCCCGGCGTGCCAACCCCTGGCTACGCCACTGTTCACGTCACATCTTCGTGTATACTTCTATGTGTTCATTTTAACAAATATGCTAGTTGTGAGTCAGCGCCCATCCCGTTGTATCTTCTTTCGTCCTCGTATTGCTGCGCTGTTTTCAAGATGAATTCTAACCCACTCCCCGAAATGTCTCTTCTACTAAACTTACGTAGTAACGCTAATGTTCAACACGATAGAACTTTTGGATTTTTTTTTTCTGGCATAAAATAAATTCCTCAATTTGTAGGCCTACGGCTAGAGTGTATTCATAGTGCGCGCGCCACTTTACGCAATCGTCCTGCCTTGCGTACTCTAGACAAGCATCTGCAATAAATGGCTAAGATAGAGAAAAAAAACAGAGATAAAGAAAAATGTAACCGACAGAGGAAATGAAGTATAGTAACGCGAAAGACAAATCGGAGCCTCTTTCCCGAGTAGATACGCCAGCCAAATCCCGAGAGGCGCTAGAACCGAAACCTCCGGCGGGGCACTCTTTTGTTCCAGCATAAATAATGGCGCAGCTCGCAAACGGGGCGAGCTCTACTTATAGTGTTCGCCAAGCGTATCTTCTTCATTGCTGCTTGGCCGAGCCGTGAATAGGAGTAGGTAATGAGCTCGTCTGCCGAGGCGCCTGCGAGCTGATCGCCTGCAACAATGTTGTCTTTTGTCGGACCTCTCTGCCACTATACGGCGCCCCATAAGCCGGATGAGCGTCGGAGTTAACGAGGCTCCAAACAGTGATTCCATTCTTCTCTTTTGCTCTTTTATTCCGGCAGAGCAGCCGCGCGCGAGAAAATGTTAGTCGCACTTTACGCATGCGACGACAGCGCCGTAGCCGGCAAAATAAAAGCTGCTCTCAACGTAGTCCCCTCTTTTATCTCGCGTAATCTCTAATGTAATCTTCGTGGTAGTTGGCGCATCGAACAGTCTTTCGCTCCCTTTGTTCGACGCGGCCGGCTGTGCCGCTGTTAACCACCCGTGACGATGGCTGACGCCTCGTAAACTCCTTTCCACGGCCGATGCAGCTATTTGGTACTGCCCGTCACTTTGTAGTCCTGCCTTTTCTTTACTAATACTCCATCTGCGCCGAAGAATGGGGGGAATCAAGTGAACCTATAGGAAGTCCTTGCCTGGATGACTTAAATTTCATCAGGTTGAATATAGCCCCAACGACGGAGATTAAGTCATTGTTTGAGGCATTATCAAAACAAAAATAGTATGTTTGGCTACAACGTCTAAATAAATAGAGAGTCCACCTCCGGAAATGAGGCGCACCGGCCACTTATCCGTGCAAAAAGGTCGTGCAAAGTGATTTTCGTTCTAATCATAGGTATCTTTTGTTTCACTCCTAATCATTAAAAGTTCGTCGTCTCTACGTAAGGTATTACTTTTCCCCCGGCCTTGATGTCGGAATCTGAGCTGGAATTTGCGAGCAAATTAATGTGCTAACAACGGACCTGTTTGAGCTTCGAGTTGCTCCGTCCGTCGTCCGCCCAAAACACAGCAGGTATTCGCCACAGAAAGCGGGTATGTGCCAAGCAGCTCATAATATAGCATGGCCATGCATGATAGCATAGTATATCAAGGGGTGGGACATAGAAGTATCTGCAAGGCAACCCCTAGTACAGCACAGTCATATAGAGTATAGTATAGCAAAAGGGTACGAATGATTTGAGGGTGAGGAGAAAGGAAAGGAAGAGGGCAGTGGGTAAAACATGGCATTGCCTTGTATAGTACAGTTTCGCAAGGGGATGAGAAAGGTAAGTGATGATGAGGAGGATTGATATAAGGGTGAGGAGGAGGAGGGATAGGAGGAAGAAAAGAGCAGGTAAGAGGGTAAACCACTGCATAGAAATGTACAGCATAGTATAGCGGAGAGTGGCAAAGAGAACTGATGGTGAGGAGGATTGAAGCAAAGGTGAGAAGGCGAAAAGAAGGAGAGACGCGAGTATAGAAAGAGACAAAGAAAGAAAAATGAAAGAAGAAAATAAGGAGAAAGACAAAAAAAGAACTTAATTTGCGTTCACCTGGTGGTGGCGCTTGCTTGCAAGCTCCCGCTGTTTACTCAGATTTCACAGGCGTGGAACTGGCTTTATTCTTTTAAGGCAAAAGCCTTTAATGTCTCAGGCTCACGTCCGTCCGTCCGTCCGTCCGTCCGTCCGTGCGTGTCCATCCGTCCGTCCGTGTCCATCCGTCCGTCCGTGTCCATCCGTCCATGTCCATCCGTCCATCCTTGTCAGTCTGTTCGTCCATCCATCCGTCCGTCCGCCCGTCTGTCCGTGCCGTTCGAGCCCTGGCACAGAGCCAGGTGGCCGCCGGGGTGCCTTAACGGACGCCGGTCGCGTCGGACTCTACAGCGCTCGCTCTTTGCTTGCGTAGCGTCGCTGTGCCCAGCGTTTGTAATCATTTTGACCGACGCAGTCTCAATGGACACAGGCGTTCGCGGAACACACTTTCGAATTTACAAAGGGTCCGTCAATTTAAGCGCTGGAACGCGGATGGCGTTTGTACGATGCGCAAAGCGCGAGAAAATACGAACGCATGCGAACGGAGGAAGATTAGTCTCGCGTCTCGGTGCGATACGCGGTAAAAAATTAAACAAGAAAACACGCACATATTCGGTTTTCGTGTTATCCCACTGATAGTGTAAAAGAAAAAAAGACATGGTATAGTCCGCCGAATGCCACAGGCTTTCGCCGTACACACTTTGGAATGTACAAAGTGTCCTTCAATTTTTTTTTAGACAGGAAGCGCGTACACGAGTCTGTATCAGAAAATCACTTACCTTAAATACGCTAAGGGAACTTGACGTCATGAAAATTAGCAAGTGCAATTGGATAGGACATCTATGCAAATTGTCTGTGGGTGGGAGTCCGTGGGCTGTGGGCGGACCTTACATTTATTCTTAGGTTGTTGGATACTATGTACTGTGACGTGGTCGCGACGTGGACGAAGGCAGCAGTCAACGTGTCCAAGATGCAACGCTTTATTTGGCCGAACTTGCGGCCGGGAAACAGACGGTCAGACTACGGCAAAACACACTGTACAGTGATAGCGACCAACAGAGCATCGGCCGTCGAAAAACTGACAAGCGGTCAAGCGCGCCGGCTTTTATACATGTATCATCGACGATTCCAGCGTTATCGCTAGCAGCCGCGTAAGTTCCAGAACAAACTGTCATGTTCGCGCTGAGCACGTAATCTCATCGGAAGGTTCTAAGATTATCTAGATAGTTCCAATTCATTCGGGCGCCCTTTTCGCAAGGTAGCAGTTACATTGTAATGGGGTGGTAACATGAAAATAGAAAGATAGGAGTGGGTATGGCATTAATTTGATTCAGCCCGCATTTACTGCGAAAGCAGCGTCCAGTAAATGCTTTGTGTGCACGCGTTTTTTTTTTTTTTAATAACTGCACACCTCTACAGCGGCAGAATAGAAGAAGCTTTCGGTTGCATGAATAGGCTTTTTCGTGGGGTGTAACCGTAAACGATTTATTAAACTATTAAGTTTGCCAGCCAGAATCACAATCATAATAATATTTTAATCATGATCATGAACGTAAGCTTCGATATGTACGCCGTGACCTGCGCGGATAGGCAACAGTAGTTGCTCGCTTTATAAAAAACAAGCGCCGATGGCTCGCATCTGAGTATCGGAACAGAGATGCCAATATGGTCGGTCCGGATTTGAACAGGCAACTGTCACATGGATGACAGCTGTCGCTAGCATGCGTATGAATGCTCTTTTAGTGAAAACGCAGTCATGAAGACTATTGTATGTACAGCTGTCATTTTTATGAAAGGGAACACGCGAGCGCATGGCCCGTGCGCTCCGGCGGCTGCTTGCAGCACGTTCAAGCGGGAGCGAGAGCAACCACATTTCTTTTTCGCGTCATCTCGTGGAGAGCAAAACAACCAGTCAATGATGATATGGAACCGGCGGCATGATTTCAACCCCCTCCCCCTTCAAGGAGATTACGCACGAGGCCGGGCCCGGTCTCTTGCGTAATCACCTTGAAGGGGGAGGGGGTTGCAATATTGCCGCCTATTCCATATCACCATTGACTGGTTGTTTTGCTCTCCACGAGATGACGCGAAAGAGGCTGTGGTTGCTCTCGCTCCCGCTTGAACGCGCTGCAAGCAGCCGCCGGAGCGCACGGGCCATGCGCTCCCGTGTTCCCTTTCATAAAAATGACAGCTGTACATGGGTGTTCAAATGTTCTCAGGCCGCGCTGCCATAGGATTACATGGGATAGAGTCCTAGGAACCTCGGCACACCCTTGTACATAGTGTTCAAATGTACTCCGAGAATCAGTGCACATTTGCGCACATATCGAGAACACAGCTGCTAGCGCAGATTTCATAATTAATGAAGCAGACCTGCTTAAACCACGCAGTACAGTCCCCCCAGCGTAAGCAAGACTCATTTCGATCGTGGCTGCTTTTCGATGGGGCCAAAATGCAAAAAAATCACGCCATATCCACCAAGTGAATGATGATGAGTGGGCGAAGCTCGATCGTTTTCATCCATGGCAGAAAGAAAATGTGTGGTCTGAAACGCGCTTATACTTCATGGTCATCAGCGTCATCGTCATCGTTATCACGTGTAGTGGGTACATTCCACTATACTAGAACGCGCTCATACTTCATCGTTATCACGTGTAGTGGGTACATTCCACTATACGTGGCTATCTACCTACCTACCTACCTACCTACCTACCTACCTACTACTACTACTACTACTACTACTACTACTACTACTACTACTACTGCTACTACTACTACTACTACTACTACTACTACTACTACAACTACAGAGGAGGGACAGACCCACACCCTTAGGAGCTTCGCCCCTAAAAAGAAAGAAAGAAAGGAAGAAAGAAAGAACACCCGCACTCTTATATTTAGTTGCACGGTCCGCCGCTGTGGTGTAGCGATTACGGTGCTCGACTGCTGGCCCGAAGGTCGTGGGTTCGATCCCGGCCGGGGCGGTCGCATTTCTATGGAAGCGAAATGCTGGAGGCTCGTGCTGTGCGAAGTCAGAGGACGTTGAAAAACGCCAGACGGTCGAGATTTCTGGAATCCTCCTCTACGGCGCGCCGCATAATTACATCATGGTTTTGGCATGTAAAACCGCAGATATTATTATCAGATTTATTTGCAGGTTGAAAAACCGCCCGTGGTGAAAATTAACCCGGTTCCCGTACTACAGAGGTTCTCACAATAATAACGTGGTTTCGGCACGTAAAACCCCTAAGAATTATCATAATTTATTTTGAAAAGCGGAATTTTACTGGAGCCATCGGACAAAATCGCTTCGGCGGCAATTTTCGAAAGGAAAATGGACAAGTGCGATGCTGTCTAGTTCAGTTTGCGTACATCAGCGTACATGCATCAGTCTTGGTAATGACTGTTCAATACATTTTCCTTGCTTGAAAAGAGAAAGTTTGGAGTCAACTCCACTCCTGTCTAATGTCGACGCTAATCCTTGCAGGTACAGCATGAATAGAGAGGTGATGGAGGTCTTCTTTGTCTAAGCGTCCGGTATAGCTCTACAGTCTCAAATATCTGTTTTCCCATTTTATAATTACCTTGAGTATTGAACATTTGTCCTCCATAACGTAAGCCTCAATGATGACACAATGTCTTCCATCATTATGGTGGATATTGAGCGGAATTAGCGGATACAAGGTGGTTTTGTTCCGCGCTCCACTGAATGCACAATTATTCCAATTTTAGGCCCTCCTTCCCACCGCCATTAGCAAATGGGAAAGCTATGCATCGGCGTGCAGTAAACTCCCCTGAACGGGGATCGAAGAAAAGCAGCAGTTCACAGGCACAGCTGCTCACGGTAAGCGTCAATTCTGAGCCGGAGGTGGCGCCTACCATGTGCATCCGTTGATGTGATAAACTGCTCTCTTTCAGCCCCGGTTCAACGTAGAGAACTGGACGCTGGGGCAAAGGTTTCCCATTTGCTCCGAGGAGACACGCCAGAAACAGGTCCTTCACCATGTGCACTACTATGTCCACTGCTATGTTGAGATGAAATAAATTCCGTCATTATGGTGAATTATGCCAATGGGTCACCGACAAATTTTGAATAGGGTTGTCACTTTTATGCACGTCATTTAAAAGATTACTTACTTCAACTTCCACATTTAGTATATCCAGTATTCCCCACAGGTTCTCTTGAATGATACAGTCGTAGGCTCCCTTGATATCCATAAATGGCAGCAATGGGGGCTCCTCTTCCTTTGCTGCTATTTCAATCTACTGCGCAAATGAGGATAGAGTGTCCTCCAACCTCCTTTGTTTCCGAAACGCACCTGGCAATTACCGCAGCCACCCTTCATTCTGTATCAATGCCTACAGCCATTGTTTTGCAATCTGCATCACCATTAAGGTTATTTGCGATTGACAGCTCTTCTGTTTGTTGCGTTCCTTCTTTCATGTGACGTTGGTTCCGCGTTTACTTTAATCAAAGTGCGCTTTAGCTACAAGGAATCACTAAATAAATTATCTGTAAACAGAGTAAGAAGGCCCATAGATACTCTGGGCAGAAAAACTTTGAGGCCAGGCTCGCAAGATATTTTTTTCTGAAAAAGGTAGATCATAAAGTCTGCTAAAGGGGTCATCAACCACCACTCGTACTTGGTAAAAAAAATGAAGAAGTTTGCACTGCTTCGCAAAGCTAGAACAACGACGAAATTGGTCGATCCGAGGGCACACCAGCGTCTGTCTGCTATGCTTGGCTGTACGTCTCTATCCGTGGCTATGCTAGCGCCATACCACCCGCGGTGGTCGTTATGGTGATGGCTGCATGTCGGCGCATGCGTGGCTTAAACCGGCGTTACACAGCTGTGGCGGTTGCTATGGCAACGGTGCGGCAGCGGCAAGGGGTTTTTGTGAACGGGTGCCTTGCTGCTAGCTTTAACAGATTTGCTGTTAAAAACACATCCTGCGAAAAGCCGACAGCGTTGTGAAAAGCTCAGCCAAGCCTTGCAGTTGGGCGCGGCAAGGAGAGTTTGCAAGCGGAGAGCGAAGTTGCCATTTTCTCAGACGCACTCTTTTTATACACACAAAGGCTTGTGCTTACTCTATTCGAAGCTGCCAACGCCTCTTGTTTGACGTCAAACAACAAATAGCACACTATTGGTCAATGGCTCACATAAATCAAGAGTGAAGCTTGGCATAGGCGTGCGCACGAGGCGGGCAGGTGGGGGGGCGGCCGCCCCCTGAAATCACCTAAAATAGGGGGCGCAAAGTCTGCATCTTAGATTGACTTAATAGGGAGGGAGGGCGCTGCGATGAACCTTCGCCCCCCCCCCCCTGAAGAGGAACCCTGCGCACGCTTGTGAAGCTTGGATCAGATGTGCTACGGGGTGCCGCCATATGCCAGCGCCACATTCCATATATCCGGCTGACGTTACAGAGTGAACCACACCACTCGCGTAAAATGAGAGCCGGAGAGAGCGTTGGCGTTTCACCACGCGCACGCAAGGTCATACACCCGCTGACGTAGCTTCTTTGCCCCTTGACATCCTTCCTTGTGTAGCTTCCAGCGCGCTCGTCGGGACGCGAGAAGAGAGAAAGCGCTTAACTCGTGGAAGAAATTCCTGTAACCCCGCTCGTTCTTCAGGGGTTCGAAAAATTTGAGAGGCAATAAACTCCGATTGGTTGCAATAGGTTGCGGTAGAATGCAAGACACGGGAAAGGTAATCCACAAGAATGGCAAGAAAGGGCAGTTGCCGCCTTGAAAAAGACAAGTGCACTTGTCGAAACGTCGGCTCCAACACCCAGCGCCTGTTTACGAATTTCTCTTTGGAATTCCCCCATGAGTCACAGCGACCTTCTAGTACAAGCCTGCACGATCTTACCTTTTCGATTATCCAATTATTAGCTGGAACTCCGGTCTGTTGGCCCCACCCGCGTTAGCACGGCTGATGCACAAGACCATAAAAAAAACTTCCCCATCTCCCGCTGAAGGGAACCATGTGTGGATGCGAAGCAGCGGGGAGATTAGCTTGAGCGGAAGAAACGTCGCAGCTCTCATTTCGCGGCAGCGACCCGGGC
>JALIZH010018384.1:0-28563 GCA_030522465.1 Rhipicephalus appendiculatus | reverse complement strand
GTCGGCCCAAGTTTGCTGCCTACGCAGAAGCAAAGCCTCGTGCACCTGATTAATCAGTTTCAGGACTGTTTCTCGTCGACGTCCAGGGTTCGTCAAACGCCGCTGACGAAACATCGCATTATTACGGATGAATTGGCCAGACCCATACGGCAGAACCCGTACCGGGTAGCTCCGCGAGGGACGTGAAGCCTATAGAAAGTCAGGTGCAGAAGATGCTTCAGGATGAAGTTATTCTGCCGACGAAAAGCCCTTGGGCATCGCCGGTAGTATTAGTGAAGAAGAAAGACGGCACCCTACGTTTCTGCGTGGATTACCGCAAGCTGAATCAAGTTACAAAAAAAGACGTTTACCCGCTACCTCGTATAGACGATTCACTCGGATCGACTACGGCACGCACGTTATTTCTCGTCGATGGTATTTAAGGAGCGGGTATTGGCAGATAGAAGTCGACGAAAGAGACCGGGAAAAAACAGCGTTCGTTACACCCGATGGCCTTTATGAATTTAAGGTACTTCCTTTCGGCTTGTGCTCCGCACCGGCAACATTTCAGCGGCTTATGGATACCGTACTATCCGGTCTCAAGTGGCAAACGTGTTTGGTATACTTGGACGACGTCCATTGTATTCTCTGCAACATTTGACGAGCACCTGAAGCGACTACACGCGGTATTTCAAGCGATACTATCTGCTGGACTCACGCTCAAACCGGAAAAATGCCACTTTGGCTTCGAAGAGCTTCTGTTCCTGGGGCACCTTGTCAGCAGTGAAGGTGTGCGGTCCTGACCCCGACAAAGTAGTATTAGCGCTCACCCTGTGCACTGTGTTCTTCTTCTTCTTAGTATACCTTTCTTTTCTACGTTTGCGCTAAAAATGCCGTCTATGAAAGTAGCTGCAGTTGCAAATTTTTCCCTGCCCCATCTGACAAAAAGTCAGTCAGACGATTTTTTAGGATTGTGCGCCTTCTACTGACGCTTCATTGAGAACTTTTCACGGATTGCCTCCCCATTGACACGCCTCACCAGAGAAGACGTCACATTCGTGTGGGGCGAAGAGCAGCAGACAGCGTTCAACGAGCTGCGATAACGCCTCCAAAAGCCGCCAGTTCCTCGGACACTTCTACGATAATGCTCCGACAGCTGTTCACACCGACGCCAGCAATGTCGGCTTAGGAGCCGTGCTCGTGCAGTGGCAAGATGTCGCCGAACGGGGAATTGCTTATGCGAGCAGAACCCTCTCCCGCACAGCAGAAAATTATTCCACCACTGAAAAAGAGTGTCTTGCCGGTGGTGTGGGGTGTTATAAAGTTTCGGCCCCATTTGTACGGCCGCCTTTTTAATGTTGTCAGTGACCATCCCTCCCTCTGCTGGTTGACGAACTTGAAGGACCCATCAGGACGATTGGCGCGCTGGAGCCTTAAGCTTCAAGAATTCGAAATATGGTTATTGTATACAAATCAGGGAAGCGGCATGCGGATGCCGATTGTCTCTCTCGCGCCCCATTTGAACATGCAAATGCCGAAGATGACGACGACGCGGTCTTTCCTCGATGTTGTCGACACGGCCGCAATCGCGCAGGAGCAACGCGACGACCCGGAATAGCAGTCCATTATTGGTTTCTTGGAAGGTCGCACGTCCAATGTGCCAAAGCTCTTTGCAAGAGGATTAGCGTCATTTTGCCTGCGCAACGACGTCCTGTATAAAGTGAACTTTTCTCCGAGCGGCAACACTTACCTTACTCGTCGTCCTAACACCACTCAGGAGAGAAGTACTGCAGGCGTGCCATGATGAAGCGACATCCGGTCATTTGGGTTACACACGAACGCTCTGCCGAGTGAAACAGAAGTACTACTGGCCAAGATTGACGGCGACCGTTCAACAGTACGTTCGGACTTGCCTCGATTGCCAGCGTAGGAAAGTGCCAGCCGTCAAACCAGCAGGGCTCCTCCATCCTATTGATGTACCGGAAACTCCATTTTTCTCAAGTCGGAATGGATCTCTTAGGGCCCATTCCAACTTCGGCTGCGGGTCGCAGATGGATAATTGTAGCCACAGACTACCTCACTCGATACGCCGAAACCAAGGCTCTTGGAGCGGGGCACGGCAAGTGAAGCAGCCCGGTTTTTTATAAAGAATGTGATGCTGAGGCATGGTGCTCCATCAGTTGTTATAACTGACAGGGGAAGAGCATTCACAGCTGAGCTGTTACACACCGTTCTAAGACTTAGTGGCACTTCACACCGGCGTACAACGGCATATCACCCACAAACGAACGGTTTGACGGAGCGTCTCAACAAGACCCTTGCCGATATGCTTTGCATGTACGTCGATGTGGAGCATAAGAATTGGGACGAGATCTTGCCCTATGTTACTTTCGCATATAACACGGCACAGCAAGAGACAGCACGCATGACACCATTCCGTCTTATCCATGGCCGTGAAGTTACTACCATGCTCGACGAGATGCTGCCGCATGAAAACGATGGTGTCGAAACGGATGCTGACTACATAACACAGCTGGCTGAAGAAGCCCGACAACTTGCACGCGTACGCATTCGACGGCAGCAGGACAACGACACAAGGCGGTATAATCTACGCTACCGACCAGTCTCCTATGAGCCGGGAGAGAGAGTTTGGGTGTGGACCCCAGTTCGCCGTCGTGGCCTCTCAGAGAAGCTGTTACGGCGCTATTTCGGACCGTATAAAGTTCTCCGACGTCTCATTGATGTTAATTACGAGGTAGTTCCCGACAGTCCGCATTGCTCAAGGCGTCAAAGGTATGTACCCGAAGTTGCGCACGTCGTAGGGATGAAATCTTATTTGTTCGAATGAACTTAGCGGTCAGTGAGTGCAAGTTCTGTCGAAGTGATGATAAAGGATCGGGACGATGCTTTCTTGGAAGGGAGGCTTATGTCACGATTGGTAGTCGCCAAGGACGACAGAGGACAACGAAGTGAGCAGCACGAGTAGCAGCTGTTGTCTCCCGGAGGAAGACGACGTTGAAGCGTCTGCTTTTCTCATTGTGATCAGTGAATACAGCTTCATCTTTTCACGTCGCACCGTGGTCCTGTGCCTTATTCTTTCCGCGTTGCGGCAATATATATATATATATATATATATATATATATATATATATATATATATATATATATATATATATATATATATATATATATATATATATATATAAAACAAAGGAAACTAAGCGCAGTGTGGGGAAAAATGTTTGTTCAAATGAAGGCAAAGAGCGTCATGTTCTCTAAGTGAAGCAATGTTGTCCGGTAGGCTCTTCCAGAGACGGATAGCGCAAAGTAAAGGTGAAAAATTAAATGATTGCGTTGCACCATATAGGCGGGCGTAACTGAGTGTGTTGTGCAATCTGGATGATTCAAACATGGTAGTGATAATATTCGTCTGAGTGAATGACCTTATGAAACAATGACAGCAATGCTATATATATATATATATATATATATATATATATATATATATATATATATATATATATATATGCATATATACTTCTGGAACGCGCTACACTCAGCCCTCAGCAGACACCAACAACGACCTTCCAGTCTCCAGCCGCGGCTACCCTTCCCGCAAGAACACCGCTCATAACAAAGCTGCCAATTGACTACCGACTCCTGGTAACTCTGTTCAGCATCTTCCTTCTAGGACATTCTTAAAAGCTAGAAAAATTTCCGAGAAAGGCATCCGCTATGAACTGCATGTAACAGCACTGTCGACGTAGCTGAATGCTTGTACCGAAAGGCTTACAGCTCAGACTGAAGCCGGCCACCAGCGATCTTTCTGATTCGAACAAAGCCAATTTGCAAAGGTGTGATGTTTGGGGTAGGATCGTCACGCCGCAGAGCGTGTCACGCGTTGAGGATGGAGGAAACGGTGGCTGATTTTAAAAACCACACGACAATTAAATTTGACAGCACACACACACCAAATACATAAAGCGACAACGTACAACGCTAGTCAATGTCCACGTGGCGGTGCTGGAGTCCGGGAAGTAGCAGGCTGGTAGAGTCGCGGCGGTGACGTAGTCGTCGTCGGGTAGGTGTCCGGCGTGGAAGTGACGTAGCAGCAGCAGGGGTTAAGGGCCGAAGGAGCGACCCATCGCTCGGTAGCCGGTAGCCGCCATCGTCGGTAGTAAGGTAGGGCTCGTCAGCGCCAGGCCAGGACCTTGCGACGCTCGCTGTCTCGAAGGCGGTAAGAAACCTGGAACATCGCGCGTAGGTGCGGGTTCTCCGACAGCAGCAGGCCGCGTACCAGGTCTTGTGAGGCGATGACCGTGAGGCGCTCGCTGTCCCGAAGACAGGCGCCCTGTGTGTGCAAACCTCGCGTGTAGATGCGGGTTCTCCAACAGCCCTCCGGCCCGTTCTGCCGGTGTTCCAAAACTGTCTCGCCTGCGCCAGCTTTTTTTCGTGTCTCTAAAGCACGAGCTCTCTCATTTTTTTTTGTCTTCCAGCAATTGGTCGCTCCGTCGTCTGCTCTCGCTGGCTCACCGTAGCGTGCTTCTTCACAATTACCCCCCCACTTAAGAAAGTTCTTCCTTGTGAAGAACTTGCAGCTGCCGCTTGACAACTTGGGGCACCGTAGCACACGCGCACTCGGAGCACTGCACTACTCCGAGCATCGCACACTCGGCACACATGAGTAAACACAAACTGTCACCAGAATTCCGAGTACCGCACACTCGGCTCTTGTGGGACAACACAAAAGCTGTCAGTACAGTTCTGAGCACCGCACACTCAGAACTTTCAAAAGCACAAAAGTACACAGCATGAGGAAATAGAAAATATCCACGAAACTACGCAAGTGTCAAGAAACCTGCGTGGTATCCCACGGTAGAGTTGGGAACAACCATTTGTAGCATACACGTTACCAAACGTCAAGCCTTCGTAGACGCATTATGCATTGACACGTTAACGGACTTATAAAGCCTGCATTGCCCGCAACCATCTTTTTTTTCCTCGACCAAGCAGTTAAACTTCATAAGTGAACGAACGAGTGTACTCCTGCTCTCCTCGATAGAAACTTCGCGTCCCGTATTTTTTCGCACGTTTCCATCTGTGAAAAGCGAACTCCACTGGTTCCATGATGCCTGGTCGTAGATCTCTGCATTGCAAGCGCCAGTCCGGAGACAGCGATCCGGATGTGCTCATGTCGCCAAGCGATGCCTTCCTGTGGAACGGTGCGAATGGTAGCTTGTTTGTTCTCTTTGACATAGGAGACAATGGTCGTACATTATCAGTCACGACTCTTTTAACTGGAGTAGCAGATACAATAATACTTCCCAGTGGTTCTCGCGCAACTACATTCTTGGGAACGGTTCTCTGACACGTGTAATGTCTGCTTGAGCACCTGGCCAGTAGAACTCTTGGAACACACGGTCTCTTGTTAGTTTGGTTCCTCGATGGCCCGAAAGTATCCCTTGGTGAGCCGTTTCTATAGCAGCTTCTCGAAGGCTCCTTGGTAGCACAAGCTGCTCCACTTGTTTCTTCGACCGTAGTTTGTACTTTCTATAGAGAACTCCTTTTTTATAAAGAATAGAATCTCGGCAAACCTAGTGTCGGATTTGTCAACGGCTTCATGGAGTTTGCCGTAGGCTGCTGTCATCTCACTGCCTTTTCTTCAAATCGACTGAACCGATATACAGGGGACTTCTTGCTGGCACCGGTAGTTGGCGAGAACTCTGTCCGATTATCGCAGCCACTTCTGTGTTGTCTTCGGGTTCGCTTGCAGCCGATGTTAGGGTTTCTGCGAGTTTAGATGCAGTGGTGGAGCCTTTGTGAGCTTCCGGCCTAGGCGACTCTTCCACCGGACTAGACGGGTATAGACGTCTTTTCCATTCCCTGTCCGGATGAGAGACATCACGGACCCCTTCGATGTTTCCCAAGACAACGTCGTAAAGAGGATCGTCCATGCAGATCGCGCGAATCTTGCCTACGAAGAAAGGTGAGACGATTTGCATGCCTGCTTCCGGAAGTTTCAATACTGTTCTGTGCAGAAGACAGACATAGGAAACCTTCCCTGTCAACTTATTGTCTGGTACTAGGGACCTTCTGACAATGACCGAGTCACATCCCGTATCTCTTAAGACGGTAACAGGTTGGCCTTCCAGGGCACCTTCGACCGCAGGCATACAGTTGTCCTCCCGTTCAGGCATTTTTCCTGTCTTGCGTGCCGAACAGTTAGTAGATTGCCGTAAAGCCTCTGACTTTTGATTTGTTGCTTTGGGCCTATCCACTTGCTTCTTCAAACACGAAGCTCTCTTAAGACTGCTTGCTTCGTCCGGACAATCATCTGTGTTATGCCCACTATGCGCGCACTTTTCGCAGAAGGATATTTTTGTCTTTGTCCCCTTTGTGTTTGTCCAGCAGTCTGCAGTTTTATGGCCACGTTTTCCACAAAGAAAGCATTGCAGCTTCTCTTTTTCCTCTTTTCGAGGGATGGTCTGAGCTTGATCTAGTGGCTTATCGAGTTTGTCGTTCTCGTTTCTACCTTTCCCGAGATTGACTAAACCTTGGGCCTTCTAGTGATCAGTAGCTTCAGCCAGCTTTTCGATTCCTTGGCAATTCCTTTCTCTCAAGAAAATTGCCAGCTTCTCATAGCATGTCAGGAGAAACTGCTCTGAAACAATAATGTCCCGCAGAGTTTCGTACGTCCGTTCGGTCTTGGCCGTCTCTGGCCAGTGGTCCAAATAACCTAGGATTCGTCCAGCGAACTGCCCACCGGTTTCGCAGTTCTCAGGTTTCGCCAACCGAAACTTTGTGCGGTAGCCCTCCTCAGTAAACCTGAAGCGCTGCAACATCTTCGTCAGTGTTGCATAATCCATGGCATGGTCAGGGGCCATTCTGCCAACAACACTTAGCGCTTCGCCTGTCAAACAGAGGCTAGTGAGAGGGCCCATTTGTCCTGTGGCCAATCTTGGCTCATGGCGGCACGTTCGAACCGCTGGATGTAAGCGTCTAACTCGTCGCGGCTTTCGTTGAAGGACGCGGTATGAGCTTGTGCGGACTTTGGTAGCTTTGAGGAGAGCCTTTGCGCGCACCCTCTGCTGATTGACCTGTACTCATGCTACCCGTTGTCGCATCTAACTCTCGCAGCTTCAACCTTAGTTCGAGAACCTCTTTTTCTGCTTTCAACCTCGCCAGTGCCTCGGCATCAGCTTCCTTTGCCGCATTGCGTTCGGCTAAACGTGCTTCCCGAACTTCTCGTTCACGTGCGCGCTCTTCCTCTATCCACTGTCTTAGCTCTGCACCGCTCAACCCCAGTTCCTTTCCAATTGCAGTGAGCTTGTCTCTCTCCATCGTCAACCGTCAGACACGCATAAGCGACGCGATGCTCTTTTAAACATGATAAGAGCAATCCTGTTTCGCGGACGCCAGATGTGATGTTTGTGGTAGGATCGTCACGCCGCAGAGCGTGTGACGCGTTAGAGGATGGGGGGAGACGGTGGCTGATTTTAAAAACCGCACGACAATTTATATTTGGCAGCACCCTTCACAAAAGGGTACTAAACAACGCCTCTCTGGAATTACTGCGTATTGTTGTTATCCATTACAAATCATGTACGATGCGTGTACATAGCGAAGAAAGCCGCTTCTCGTCACAGTTAACCACACGTGAATTAGAATGCCTGACAGCATTTAAACAGAATAAGGAGCAAAACATTATGCACGCTGAAACATAATAAACTTCATTCGCGACGGCATAGTCCCTTCAAAATGTATTGCTAACATAGATACAGATACTGTTCCAATTGAACCATCCCTTAGAAAAAGACCAATTGAACCGAAGCGACAATGTTGTTAACCTGTCGATGATTGTTCTGTCTAGTGCTCATATATCGGCCTTATCGAAGGGTCTTACCTTTAGCCCAGCCTCTGGTGGATTCAATGAATTTCAGCTTTTAAAAGACCTTGACAGCTTTGCTCGAACCATGCGCCTAAAAGAGCACTTCCATAACCGTGATGATCCTAGTGACGCTAAACTACCTATGCCGTCATACAAGCACTGGACTCCACCATCGCAACGTGATACATGTCTAGATTTGTATATAACTGCAGTGCAACGTGAAATACTCGAGGCGTACAAGACCCGTGTCCGGTTACCGAGAGAATATGACGAATAAAAAAAAACAGTGCTTGAAGAGTTTTCTAATAATAATGATATCGTCATAAAACCGTGCAGACAAAGGAGCGATTGTTGTTCTTAATAAGAGTGATTATATCATGGAAGCGACCCGACAACTCTCGGATACCACTTTTTATAAACCCCTTCCCGCTGATCCAACCGGTAACTTTAGGACCATTTTGATAGATCAGCTCACAAAACTACTAAAGCAGAAAAAAACTAGACGGAAAAACCGTTAGGTCTCTCAAACCGTAGCTGGTAGGTTTTACTTGCTACCACAGATTCACAAACAAGGTAACCCAGGCCGCCTGATCATTTCCGGCGTGAATACTACAACGGGAAAACATTTCACGCTATGTAGACTCCCTGATCAACCAAAGTTCTCCAACATATCCGTCATTCGTAAAGGATACCAAGAGTTTTCTCCAAGATATATTGAACCTTACCATTCCACATAATTCAATCCTTGCAACTCTCGACGTCGCCTCGCTTTACACTAACATACCGCATGCTGATGGGTTTTCGGCAGTCCTTAAAGCGTATGAAGATTGTTGTTTCGCAAAGCCTGTAGATAAAGAAACCTTGGGATCGCTGCTGAAGCTTATTCTTGAACTTAATAACTTAGAATTCAATAATAGCCATTAAGTTTAGGTCAGTGGTACTTCAAAGGGAGCTCGAATAGGCCCAAATTATGCTAATATCTTTATGGGTATTTTGGAGAATGATTTCTTATCCAGCACTGACATACAGCCTTTCATTTATAAGCGATTCATTGATGATATCTTCTTGATTTGGACCGATGGGGAGGAATACCTTTTGAAGTTTATGGATTCGTTTAATAAGTTCCATCCTTCAATCAAACTGTCGCATAATTACTCGTCGCTTTCGGTAAACTTTCTAGACGTCACTGTGTCACTATGCCAAGGAAAACTGCTGACTAAACAATACCGCAAACCTACTGATAAAAGCGCGCCTCTACATTTCCAGAGCAGTCATGTACGACTTGCAAGACCGCCATTCCTTATAGCCAGGCCCACCGCTTTAAACGATTGTGCTCCAACCGCGAAGATTTCATAGCTAATTGCGAACAACTTAAAACTTCCCTCACGAAACGGCCATATCCATCGGCTTTAATCGATGACGCAATAGGTCGAGCAGATAAATTGAATAGAGCGGAAATTCTGAGCGGGAAGCGTTTGCCCAAAAACCAGAATAGCACCAATCTTGTACTAACGCACTTATCCTAAGCACCAAAAGTACTTTTCATATTAAAACGCCACTATAATATCCTTGCTCAAAATGAACATCTCAAGAGTATTTTTCCTCAACCACCTCACGTGCTATACCGTCGGTCTAAAAATCTCCGAGATTTATTAACGTCATCAAAAGTAAATGAGCGCAGAATAACTGGCTGTGCACCTTGCAACAAAGCACGTTGCAAGGTGTGCGTACATATGCAAACTACGCAGAAAGCCATTAGCACGTTTTCAGACTTTACCCTTAGCATTGGCGGTTCGTTTAATTGCGATAGTTCTAACGTTATATACATGCTTGAATTTACCGTCTGCGAAAGCAGTACATTGGTCAAACGGAAACTTCATTTCGATTGCGCTTTAATAACCATAGATCACATGCCAATAAGCTTCCTAGCCTACCATTATCAAGACACATTCTCTTACCTGGACATTATTTTGAAAATATTCGGGCCACTATACTTGTGCCAGGCTTTCGTTCTCATCACGATCGTGAAACCCGCGAGTCTTACCTAATCTATAAGTTTAACACCGTCTCATCTGGTATTAACGAAAGCACAGGCACACGAGCGTTCCCACTTAGCACCATTAATCATAACCTTGTATTCCTTGGGATAGGCAGCTTTGTTTCTAATATCGTTCTTGTTTCCTATACGGTTACGTTGGTAATCACCCATTATATTCCACAATTTCGTACCATACCACGTGTTGACGTACTGGGATGTGTGTATCGTTTTCAGTGACTGTGCTGTGCAGTTCCGATAGTTTTTGTGTGTGTGTTCTCGCATTAACCTTGACGTGTTGGAAGTGTACTTGAGGGGAAGCTAAAGAGCGAAAAATTGATCTTAGTGCTGCCTGCCGACTTTCTGTTTGCGATCTCAAACTGTTTGCAGTATGATGCTGGCATGGGATTACATTACTACGAAAAAAATTAGGTAAAGCGTAGATCTGACGTCATCCCCCCCCCCCCTTTTTTCTGCCTCCACGTGCCGTGCAGTCTAATAATACTGCCACATTACTAGTGTGTAATGCCATATCAACTGCGTGTGCAATCTATCTTACTGCGTGTAACCTGACTTCACTGCCACGAGTACCAAATGTGCGCGCATGAATCTATGTCGGCTGTGAGTGACCGCTATTTCATTTTGTCATTCTTGCTACCGATAACTTGCACGAAAATATCTCAGGTAAGCGTGTTTATAAGGAAAGACACCACGATGTACTTGTTACATTGACAAAGTCTGGTCCACCAGACGAAACGTTAGTGAAAATATACAGCGCCAAACCAACGAAAGTCGTATTTTCTTTGTTGTTCCTTATATATATATATATATATTGTTAAGACGCATATTGGCGGGCGCTCGGCGATGATGAACGACAGCGACAGTCAAGGCGGGGACCGACTCTCAGCACGAGCTGCTCTTTCTCTTCGAAGAAGGCGACCCACTAGAAGGCGCTACAGAGGACGACCCACTAGTTCCAAAGCTTCGCTACATTATATATATATATATATATATATATATATATATATATATATATATATATATATATATATATATATATATATATATATATATATATATATATATATATATATGCTGACGAATAACTTCGGTTGCTGCCAGGTTGCAAGTTTAAAAATAGGTGCGCCTTCACATAAGAACTGTTTATTTTGGCGACGTTTCGACGGGAGCCCCGTCTTTTTCAAGGCATATCAATATTTATAACGTTTCTCCACTTTATGCCGTGTTAGGACAGGAGGGAAGAAGACGGAAAGGGAAAGGGAACGTGAAAAAAGGAAAATATACAAAAAAAAAAGAAAACAAATCAGGACGAAATAAGAAGGACCGCCATGTCAAGAGGGTAAGAAAGAACCATTTTGCCTAATGCGAACATTGTGGTACTTTAAGAAGCCATGCTATTATTCACAACAATACACACTCCACACCCCCCACCTCCCCGTAAGTGCACATTGTGATGACCCCGCGCATCTAGTATTGCTGCTTCCGGTGTAATCCACGGGCGGCTTTTCTTACCGCCGTATTCATGAACCGACCTTAACTTATCGCGATAAGGCTACTTACGAAAGGAAGAGAAAAGTATAAGTATAAGAAAAGCATAAGGTGAGTTTCAAAAACCTGCCTTATCTTGTCATAAGTGTGCCTTATGAAAGGCGTCCTTACCTCGCCAAGTAGCCCTGGGAGCGAGACTAGGTAAATTTTTGTTACCATATAGTTACCTCGAGCAGCTATAAATTAGTTTTATTGCAAGAAACCAAGAGTATGCACAGAAGCAGCCATACGTACGCAGCAGAAATGTTTGTTGAAGAACTGGGAGTTCTCGGTAAAATACACGTGTTTGGTGTGGCCACATTTGTTCAACACCGTCGACGCAGTAGGGTCGTGAGGTGACTGTTGCTATTTCGACGTCTTGTGTGTTTTCGCTGAGTTTGTTGATGGTAATTTCACTTCATTGTTTGAGCAGTTTTACAGTATTTGCTTTTCCCAAGTTGCATTTATTATGGAACGGCGCACTATAGTGAACTTTACCGACGAAGAGTCCGGCGTCGTGACGGATTTTGTCAACAAGTATATGAAGACGGACGCCGTGTCCCTTCAGAGAAAACAAAAAACATGAACGCAGCTCACGATAGAATTCAACAGCCGACACAATGTGAATCCGTGTACGGCCGACCAAACAACCAGAAAAGTGTTAGCGCCACTTTGGGGAATTTTACCAGTATGGCAAGCAGTGTTTTTCCAATCAAAGCAGATATCCGCCGGACTGTATACTCGTGACACGGTCGGCCACGAGGCACTGACAAGGCCGCCGCTCCCAAGTTGAAACGTGCCCACTCCATAAAAGCGCGATGCGATGAGCAGCTGTACAAGAGGCGGCACAGGGAACACACGACCGCTGATATTTTTCTGCAGAAGCAGCACAGCGAGCAGCTTCTTCACGGCACTTTTTGTGAGACGGGGGCGACACTAAAATTCCGGCTTCTTGTAGGTATCCACAGGGTTCCGTCGATCCTTGAGGACTCGCCGCGGCGGTGGTGTGTATGCGTACTCTGTGTTGTTCAGTATTCCTTCATAGCGGTCCACATAATCAACGAACTGCGCAAAGTTGTCGTTCCCCGCCATGTTGTTTGCCTACATGGAAGCCTTAAGGTAGGTTATAGGCTACCTTAACCGAGCCCTACTTAAGTGCGAGGAAAGTTCCGCAATAAGTACAAGGTAGGTTCTTGAAACGCGTGAAGGGCGGACTTATGGCTAAGGTTGACTTAAGTCACAAGTATAAAGTTAAGTTAGGTTTGTGAATACGGGGGTTAATGTCCATGCTTGAAGATTACGGTGTAAACTGGTAGAAATAGGAATTGGTGGGGTGGGGAATGAGGGCTTCCAGTGCATGCTTGTACGTGTCGGCGGGATTGCAAGATCTGAAGGGGCCGGTAATGTGGCCCCGCCATCAATATTCATTATGTGCATTGCCTCTTTTAGAGAAGGAATAGAGAAGGGGAGTAAAGGAAAAAACTTTCCCATCTCCCGCTAAAGGGAACCATGTATGGATGCGAAGCAGCGGGGAGATGGTTAGCTTGAGCGGGAGAAACGTCGCCGCCCTCGTTTCGCGGCAGCGACCCGGGCGCTCATCGCGGCGCTACACAGGAGAGAGAATGAGGCGCGCTCCGTCATTTTCATCACGCGGGACTACGGAGGCGCCCCCAGCGGAGTATTCAGCTGTCGCACCACCTCTCGTGCGCGCCGCTCCGTAGAGGATTCATAGAGGAGAGAACTGGGGGAACAGTAGGAGAGCGGGGGGACGCGCATGCGCTGTGGAGGTGTGGGAGCCGCTCCGTAGAGTAGAGGATTCCTTACGCGAGAGAAAGAAGGTGAGCGTAGGAGAGGAGAGAGGGGGGAGAGGACGGCATGCGCTGTGGGGATGTGGGACGCGGGGACCGCACCGTAGAGTATAGAATTCCTAGAGTCGAGAAAGGGGGTGAGCGTAAGAAAGGCGAGAGAGAGGGGGAGGGGACGTGCATGCGCTGTGGTGGTGTGGGACGCGGGACGTGGGATCGTTAATGGCATTTATACCAAATTTGGAACGGCATAACATGACTGCATGACGAACATAAATGGCTGGTCATATCGTGAAAGTCATGACTAACTTGTCATGAAAGGCATGATTTACATGCCACGCTCATGGCGCGCTCGCCGCCGTTTCGTTAGGTTGACATACACCAAATTTAGGATTGAGTGACGTGACTGTTTGACGAACATAAATGATAGGTGGTAACATGTAAAAAAATTGGCCGCGTATCTGCGTGCTTCGCTGCAAATGTCATCAAAAGACGATAGTCTTCTGCCGGTCGTACTATATGACTCCTGGTCTCATCCGCGGCCACCTGTGATGCTCTTCTCGACCATTTCCGTCCTGGCATGACCAAGCGCCTTCTCGCCGCAAGCGCGGTGTTTTTGGCACCCTGTAAAAAGCTGAGAAGTCGCGCAGAGCGACCACGAAAAAAGATTCTCTTGTTTGCAGCGACGAGGGCAGACTGCGCCAGCTATCGTGCGTCGGATGAAACACGCGGCACTTCGCGCGACCTCGGAGATAGACGACGGCTCTTCGCTTTTGCGAGGCAGCCCGCATTTTCAGCGCACCCTAAGAAACACTAGGGTCTTTAGAATTAAGTATCCATGTATTTTCTGTAAAAGAACACACCACTTAATACTTCCGTATTGTTGTTGCGCCTCAGATATGCGTAATATTTGCTTTTTGATCGACAATGTTCACAAGTATGCACACATACGACTGTTCAAGTTGGCTGGGCGTTCAGAAAGTAGTTAAACTTTGGCCGAGTAGCTGAATCGGGTTACAGACAGACAGACAGACCAAAATTTCTGCGTTGAAGTATCCCAAGAAAGACTATCGTCTTTAAAAATTGGGGGGACCCTTAATCTTTGAACGCGATAGCGATATCCTGTCCCGACTGCCTACTTCAACCACTTAGTGCATGCTTGCTATGCACCCACTACGTCGTGTTAAGGGAATGCGCGCAGTAAGGTGTGTGCCGTTTGTAATGGGTGGTCGGCTTTAAACTACGAAATCTTTATGATAGTCACATATTCTGATGCCCGATGGCAATGTACGCTTGTACCACGAAGTATTCTGGCATATAACATGTTATATTGCGACGCCTATATAAAGGACGCTTGTGTTTGCGAAGCACGAGTTATTTTCACTGCGTTTCCAAGCAGAGGAAGTCATTTTCACTGTATTTCCAAGCAGAGGCGTGGCTGTGTGGTAGAGCACCTGCTTGCCACGCAGACGGCCCGGGTTCCATTCTCACTCGGACCCAGAAATTTTTATTATTTTGTTTTATTTGCATCTTTCTCGATTTTTCGGTCACGGACAAGATGATGATTTTTCGTTCGCAACCAACGACGCCGACACCGGTGCCGGAATTTCTGCGAAACGAGCTCTTTAACCGTTAATAATAGGCAGTTATAGTATAGCGGACTTTGCGGGATAGCGGGCTTAGCGGAATAGCGGGATCGAAATGCGCATGCGCAGTACGCTAAAAGACCCGTAGCGTGTACCGCACGCACGCTATTTTTGAGATTTAGCGTTACCGTGTTTGCGTGGTCTACGTAGTGTACGTAAAACATGGCGGCGGTTTTGCACGCCCGCTTCGAACTGAATTATGCGTTGGTGGGGACGGATCCACTTCTTTCATAGCTAACAACTGTGCAAAATGGCTTCACTTGCCTTCAGGTAGCTTCGACGACCGAGTACTACGGATAACTTAGCCTAGTTTTTCAGATCGCTTCCCATTTCGAACGTCCGTAGGCCTAACTAGAATGTCGGTGTAAACAAATCTGCAACATAAAAATTAGCCCTTTAGGTCCGTGGTTCATATTTATTTAGTTTTAATAAAACTAAATAAAAGTACTAATATTGCTGCGCGCGGGGATACAGGCGAGAATAGACCTTTTTTCAAGCAATCCCAGAACGCCCCGTGGGCCGGCTGGCCAGCTGTGCCGTCGCTCGCTGCTCTTTGCGCCGTGGGAGAACGAAACAAAATTAATACGTCGCCGCTTACTGACTGCTATTAAATCCTAAATACTACACAAATCCGAACGCTCCTGCGTGTATCTCTACGCATGAAATGACGAAATGTAAAAGGAATAACTGGTCAGTCAGCGTAGGTATTTACGAGTGGATGTATGTCGGATGGAACAGTTAAGCGGCATTCAAGTTATCGCGTGCCGATAAATGTATCAAAACGTACTATCGTCAGCTATGTGAAGTGGAACACAGATATGTATACAGATTGTTTCATTATTTGATTGTACAAAGAAGTGAACACATTCTATACGTGTTTAGTGGAGAAGGGATGGGTCTAAAATTGACTTGTCCACCCTAGTGAAAAAATTCGTGTGTACGGAAGATACGGATCCGTACATACGGAATTATGGTATTACGGATCCGCATATGGTACGGATCCGCATGATACGGATCCACATAATCCATATATATGGATTACACGGATCCGTATTTTCCGTATATACGGCTTCCATTTATGCGGAAATATGGTATTATGGATGCCGTATGATACGGCTGGTCGTGCAGATTTGTGGTCGTGCGGAAACCGCATGATACGGCTTACGTATATACCTTTTCCGCATCAGATGCCATGTGATTTTGTACCGTCCATTTCGCGATACTAAAATCTCTCTTCGGTAAGGCTAAACTGACTTGTACAAGGGTTAACTGTTGTGTGATTTTGGTTTAGCGAGTCCATACAATGCAGACAAGGTCTTCCATTAAATGAGAAGTTATTGGAGGACAGCTTAATCGAGAGATCAAAGTAAACTGAATAATATTTATTCTGCACATGTACGCGCAGAATAAGCCTAAACGATGTGCACTGTCAGATGACAACACCCTCACATGCACCACGCAGAATAACCACAAACAATGCGCACTGTCAGACAAGAAGGCACCCTGGCACACACCACCACACACACACGCACACACACACTTGTTCACGTCTGCCACCGCTGGTTATGCTCTATGTGTCAAGAATGTAGAAACAGTGGCAGTTCTCACACGCAGAGTAAGCATAAACAATGCGCACTGTCAGTCGACACGACACCCGGGCACACACCAATCAGAATAAGCATAAACAATGCACACTGTCCGATGACACGACACCCTGGCACACGCCACAACACATGCACTTGTTCACATCTGCCGCCATTGACCATGCCAGATATGACGAGAATGTAGAAACAGCAGCAGATCTCACGCGGCACTGCAAACATAATGGCACTAATCTGCCACCCTTATCTACAATGAAGGTCTGGCATTCACACTGGCAATAAAACTGAACCTTTACTCTGCACGCGTACCTGCGTATGCAGAATAAGTACAAAAATGTGCACTGTATGCGAGACGACACGACGCCACTGTACTGGCACGCACCACCACACACGCACTTTTTCATGTCTGCCACCACTGACCATGCTCAATATTGTGAGGATGTAGAAACAGCAGAATCTCTCACGCAGGTCCTGCCGTTGCGACGTAATCTCATTGACCGGCCATCCTTAACTGCAATGAAGGCATGACATTCTCACTGGCGGGTAAACCTTTGAAGCTGTAATGCCAAGCAAGCTGGAAAAGTGGTGGAGCAAGCTAAGTCCACGGTGACACAAAAATAGGTGGTTCTCCGATGTAACTAGAGTTGCGGCAGGTCGCGTCATGCACCTCCGGGTTCCCAAGGTGTTACGAGATTCTGCAGATTATAAACCTTTCCTGCAGGCACACACACACACACACACACACACACACACACACACACACACACACACACACACACACACACACACACACACACACACACACACACCTGTCACCATTTGGTTGCAATGTAGGCAACAGCTATCCGACGGGCGCCTATTCACTGCCGCACAACCACAGGACATCGAACGCCTGGCTGGTTGCGAAGGGGAGGGCAGCCGCTTCAGTACTGGCGTTCCAGGTATCCGGCCAGGATGGCTACAAACGCTTACGGGTATATCAGTAAAGAATCGCAGCAGCAAGGAAACGTCGCAAGCGCAATTGCTTAGACGCGGCAGCGTGCGATACACTCGCAGGAGCGCCTCAAGCCACGAAAGACAAGCCCAACGTCAGTGGCGGCGCGCCGCAGTGGAATGTAGCGTAATACCATGGTGGGTGAGAGGGAAAGACGACGGTCGCCGAGGGAGCGTTTGACGGGCACAAAGTATAGAGGAGGATATACTCCTCTATACCTAAGAGGGAGGGGAGGCCCCTGCCTCTGAGGTGACAAGAGGGAAAAGGGGGTGCCCCCCCCCCCCGTGCACTCGCCTATGGTCATGGGTTCAGGTAGAACACCATGCTTTCCGTATACTACTTATAGCCACGTGGATCTTTCCGCATAGCACATGCGGATTCCGTTTGTTCTTTCCGTATCCCATGCGGTTTCCGCATGTTCCGTATCATACTTTCCCTATATTCTGTATCACCGTATGAGTCGATCCGTATAACAGATACGGCATCCGCGTGTTCCTTAAGGCTACATCCGTACGCCCATAAGGAATTCCTTATGTACCATATGACACTTCCGTATGTTCCTTACAATTTCCGTAAGCATCCGTATACGTCCGTACAAAATCCATATATTTTATACGGAAAATGTGCGGAATCCGTATGTTTTCCGTATGACGGCATGCGGATTTTATCAGTACGGCAGTACCTTGCTCTAACAATTGGCCGTTTCTTGGTGCATGCTTTTTTTAAGTTTCACCGCGAAGCATGTTTGCAGGTAGTGTTCGTCGGAACCGGTGTTTCATTACGCGTCGGCGCATTCGAATATTGTTTAACGAGGAAACATGATGTCATGCTTACGTGCACGGGCCAGTCGATAAAAACTTCTGCATATTAGCGGAGCAGTATATTTTCCCGCAGCAAATTGATCGCTTCAAGGAAGCGGTGTATCCTGTGTATCATCGCATCTGTTTGCCAAAAGCTCATTCGCATTGCAAAGAAAGATAAATAAGGACATCCTCCACCCGTGAATAATGAACAAAATAGAATTATTGCAGTTATTCTATGTATTCATAAGAAGCCGCAAGGCCTCAAAAATGCAGGGAAGCGATATGGGGAGAGGGTTGTGTTTTCCGTAACAAATACACTTAGTCGCACTTGCTCTCTAGTGCACAAAAGGTCGCAGGGGTCTGCAGTGGGCAAAGAAAAGTGCGGCCAGATGCTTCCAAATTGTTTCTTTTTTTTCAATTTTTTGTGTACGAGTTAACCGTATTCCTGTTTCATGTGCTCACGTGTACATCGGCCAGGCGTACTGGTCAATGTATTAACACGTGCCTCAAAGTGCATCGAAATTCATTGATTCGAGCCGTTTTTTTTATCTCGCCTCGCATTGTCAGTGATGTTAATCTAATACAGTCTTCGAAAGAACAGTAATTTTTAATCGTCATCCTAATCAGACCACACGAGCAATCTCGGCGACTTATCACATCAGAAAGAACGCAGCACTTTGCATAAATCAACCTTCTCTATCCTTGTAATACCAGGAATTCAACTTTATTAATGGACTGTTGACACGCTCCTTGGTTGTATCACTTTTTTTTGTGTCTCTGTGACATGCGCGATGCACCTCTATATTCATGTTTTTTTTCACACGTGCAATTAACTCTCTGTCGTGAGTGAGCGCTTGTGTGGGTCTATTGCTTTCCTTGCCCTCCTTATTTCTTTCTGCGGTCTGTTTTATTCCAAGTTGTGGTTATGGTGCCAACGAATGTTGCTGGCGCTTGTCCTTGTCTACAGTGAATTGATCTTATTTTACTAAACGCCGGCTATACATTCAAGCGTATACTCTTTAAATATCAGAGCCCCACATTGTACAGCTCGATGGACGTTGGTTCCAAACGCATGCGCGAATTATAGACCGCTCTGCACTTCATAGGTAACCGACTTATATCTTTTTCAATTTCATTTATGCCGTAAGGCGTACTGGTGCCAAATAATAATAATAAAAGGTGACGCTTCTGAGCCGCTCAGCTGATGCAACAGTGGGACAGATGGAAATCGCAGAGAAGAGAAGCCGTCGCAGCTGTTCCTGTTTGAATTAGGCTGCAATTAGTTGCACCTTGCCTAATACACTTTATCTGAGAAGCGCATTGGCACGGCGCAAGCAGGAAGCTAAAGCGTGAGGCCCGCGCGCTCGTCGCGGCGGCTCCTGCGGCGTACACACTTTTCTCATCAGCGCTTGCGCGCCCGTTGGGGGCGCTCGTGTGCTTGAAAAAGGTCTATTCACAGTTTTTTTTCTTTTTCACTCTTTTTAATCCATTCACCCTCCGCTAGGTGACGCCACCGTGCCAGCTTGGGTACGTAAATGCTATCCCGCTAAACTATAACTCACTTTCCACAGGGCTACGGTAACGGTACGGTAACGCTATTCCCGTAACGCCCGCTATCACGCTAACGCTATACTATAACTGTCTAATGACGCGCATATCATGAACAACATGATTTGCACGCCACGCTCATGGCGCGCTCGCGGCCGTTTCGTTCTCTTGATATACACCAAAATCTGGTATTGTGTGACGTGACTCTGTGACAAACATAAATGACCAGTGGTAATATGGAAATCATGACATGTCATGTGCGACATGACTTGCATGCCACGCTCATGACGCGCTCGCGGCAGTTTCGTCCGTTTCATATACACCAAACTTGGTATTGAGTGACGGGACTGTATGACGAACATAAATGACAAGTGGTAATATGGAAATCATGACTTGTCATGTGCGACATAACTTGGATGCCACGCTCATGGTGTGCTCGCGGCGGTTTCGTTAGGTTGAGACACCAAATTTGGTATTCAGTGACATAACTGTATGACGAACATAAATGACAAGTGGTAATATGGAAATCATGACATGTCATGAGCGACATGACTTGCATTTCACTCTCATGGTGCGCTCGCGGCCGTTTCGTGAGCTTTATATACAACAAATTTGGTATTGAGTGACATGACTGTATAACGAACATAAGTGGCAGGTGGTAACATGAACATCTTGGCATGCATGTCATCTACAACGCCATTTACATGCCACGCTCACGGTGCGCTTGCGTCCAGTTCGCTAGCTTGATGTACACCAAAATAGGTATTGCGTGACGTGACTGTCATCATCATCATCGTCATCAGCCTGTCTACGCCCATCATCATCATCATCAGCCTGTCTACGCCCACTGCAGGGCAAAGGCCTCTCCCATGTTTCGCCAATCAACCCGGTCCCGTGCTTTCTGCTGCCACGTTATACCTGCAAACTTCTTAATCTCATCTACCCACCTAATTTTCTGTCTCCCCCTCACGTGTCTGCCATCTCTTGGAATACAGTCAGTTACCCTTAATGACCAGCGGTTATCCTGCCGACGTGCTACGTGCCCAGCCCATATCCATTTCTTCTTCTTGATTTCAACTATGACGTGACTGTAACCGAACATAAATGGCAGGTCCTAACATGTAAAACATGACATGCAAATTATTTAAAGCATGACTTGCTCTTCCTGGCTGCTTCGCATTACATTGATTCCCTCGGTGCGTGGGATCTGCCGGCTTTTTTTAATACCTTATTTATGTTCGGTGGGTCGCTTGTGAAACTTAATACGAGATTTTTCTTGCGCTGCTGGTCGGCATCTTTTTGCTGGTGTAGTTGAGTCTGGCGGTCCAGATTATCCGCTTTTTTGATCGCGTAATCAATGATAGCTGGCGGGTATTCTCGATGGAGGAGTACTTCGCGTATACCTGTGCTGTTTTTGCGGAAAGCCTCAGTGCGGGAGCATATTCTCTCTCTTTCTCTCTCTCTCTCTCTCTCTCTCTATATATATATATATATATATATATATATATATAACGCATGAACAAGGCGATGGTAGGAGAAGCCGACGAAGAAGAAGTGCGCGTGCATTAGAATGAATGGATGGCATATGAGCCACGACGTATCTCTGTTCTTTAACGTCACACAAGTCGACAGGATTGACCTCTTCAACCTGCCATGGCTAGGCCAAAGTCTCCGCTCAACATACCGAAGTACAAGGGAACACCAGAAGACGTCCCCGTCGACAAGTGGCTACTCCTTTTCGACACGAAGGCGACCGAGGCATCATGGACACACCGCGATCGGGTCAGTCAGTTCAGCGAATACATCGAAGGGGAAGCGTTCAAGTGGTACCTGACAGAGATTTTCGGCAACGACGACACATGGGACGATATAAAGCGCGACATGCGAAATCGCTTTGCTACGACTGGCGGAGATGCTTTTCGTCTCTTCATCCACTACCGGCTGGCCATGAAGGATTACTACGACGAGAAAAAACGACTGGGCTCCTTGGCCGACCTTAAATTGTGCCACATCATTTCTGGACTGAATGACGGTGTTCCTCCTGATGTGGAACTGGCCCTCGCCGGACTGTCCTTTCAAGTCGTCATCAGAGTGGCTCGCCGCTGCCCAACGGGTCGAGACATCTTTAAGACGGGTGAGTGGGATTTCCGTTACTCGTACTCCAAGTACTACATCAAGAGCTCCACGTCTCTTCGGCTGACCGCAGCAGCCAACATTGACTTCTCGACCGCGTGTCCCCCAAAATGAATGTAGATATTGCTCAGGTGCTGGTTTCCCACGACAGTTTCATTGGCACAACGAATGTCCGCGCCACGGCAACGTGTCCGCTATTGAGAGTAGACCGGGAAACGAGGAGAGCGACCCAGAGTTTCATTAATCCAGTTCGATGCTTTCATCAACGGAAGGCCAGTAACTGCAATTCTTGATACAGGAGCAACAATTACTTGCATCAGTGAAGATGTGTACAAACAGCTCAAGCCTCAGTTGATGAGAGACTCCAGCATCTTGGTGCAGCAAGTTACTTCAAGCATTCGAACTATGGGTCGCGTAAACATTCAATTGAAAATTGGGAATGTCACAAAGAAAGTTTATGTACACGTTCTGCGAGGCATGAGAACACAATTAATTCTTGGCCTAGACAGCACTTCGTACTTCAATCTTTCTGTAAATTTGGAAAGCCAGTCAGTAACACAGGACGTGAATATTTGAACCTGTCGAATGACAATGAAAAACAGAAACCACTAAAGCACAGCTGATGAGAACCCTGAATTCAGAAAACTTCCCAGAACATGAATTAGCAGTGCTCGACTCTCTTTTAAATAAGTATGACGAGATCTTCTCGAAATCCCAGACAGATATTGGATGCATCACTACTGAGCAACATAGGATTGCACTTACCAATGCTGTCCCTATTCATCGAGCACCATACAGATGTTCACAGGCCAACAAAGCGGAAATTAACAAACAAGTTGACGCCCTCATTAAGCAAGGTGTTGTGAGGCCTTCGTTGTTGCCCTATGCCTCACCGGTCATCTTAGCGGAAAAGAAAGGCGAAGGACGTACTGGTCTATGTATTGACTACCACAAGCTCAATGCCATAACGGTACCCGGCTATCAACCAATTCCACGTATAGATGACATTCTCGACTACTTCGGAAAGGCGAACTTTTTCACTACGCTAGATGCAACGTCGGGATACTGGCATGTCCGAATGCATCCCGACGACATTCAAAAAACTGCGTTTGTCACAACTAATGGCCATTATGAGTGGTTGGTAATGCCGTTCGGGTTAAAGAATGCTCCGGCTACATTTGAAAGAGCCATGCAATCAAAAATAGCCAAACATCAGCTCACTAATGTTAGCAATTACTTTGACGATGTGGTCGTTTACTCAGAGACATTTGACGATCATATACGACACCTCGAGGCACTGTTGAAAGCTCTTAAAGACGAGAACGTAAAACTGAAACGGAAAAAGTGCCAATTTGCAACATCCAGCATTGAATACTTGGGCCACAAAATTTCACAAGGAATAGTGACACCTAAGCAAAGTAACGTGGCTGCAATACTCAAATTTCCGACACCTAAACGAGAGAAAGACCTCCAGCGTTTCCTGGGCACTGTAAACACTTACCGTCAGTACATCCCTCATTTCATCGACATCGTTCTCCCACTAACGAAGCTACTCCACAAAGGAAGCAAGTGGACGTGGACAGATCAATGCGAGCAAGCTTTTCGGGAACTGAAGGAGCGCATAACTGAAGAACCGGTGCTTCGCATATACGACACTTCGAGACCATGTACTGTGTACTGTGACGCATCTGGGGAAGGAATTGGTGCAGTGCTGAAGCAACCTGAAGACAAAGGCAAGGAATATCCCGTTGCCTATTACTACCCGCAAACTACTTAGACACGAGGTCAATTATGCTATTACAGAAAGAGAATGCCTCGCCATTATAGATGCTATTGATAAATGGCATTGCTACCTTCATGGAAAGCCATTCACTGTTGTAACGGATCACTCCGCACTACAGTGGCTGAAGAGCATTAAGAATCCTCAAGGTCGTCTCTTCCGGTGGTCGTTGAAACTATCGATGTATGAAGTAAACATCAAACATCAAAAGGGCATAAGCAACGTCGAAGCAGATGCGCTCTCCAGAGCCCCAATAGTTCAACTTCTGTCCCACGATGAACTTCAACGATGCATGGAATTCCATCTTATCCAACTGTACTGAAACAACGAGAACAAACGGTGGAAGAAGCGCGGAAAGCTAATGTTAATAATTCTATCACCTACCACAATAAGAACAAAGTAATCTATGATAAGAAATTTCTTCCGACTGAGTTCCAAGTGGGTGACTTCGTCCTTTACGAGACACCATGGCATCCCGACAACGGCAAACTGAGTTCCGTCATGGAAGGTCCCTACAGGATTCTACGCAAAGTCTCACCAGTAAACCATGAGATCAACCGCTCCGTGTTGCCCTTAGGTAGAAACTCGGACATTGTTCATGTTAGCGAACTGCGACGTTATTTTGTACCTTCTAAACTGAGACTTTCTCGAGGCGAGGGGGGAAGAGTGTAACGTATGAACAAGGCGATGGTAGGAGAAGCCAACGAAGTGCGCGTGCATTAGAATAAATGGATGGCATCTGAACCACGACGTATCTCTGTTCTTTAACGTCACACACACACACACACACACACACACACACACACACATATATATATATATATATCTATATATATATATATATATATATATATATATATATATATATATATATATATATATATATATATATATATATATATATATATATATATATATATATATTGTAAAGGAAGAGACACAAGAGACAACGCCCTTGCTGCGGGCCGGCTGTTCTTATTCTGACCTCGTCTTCGTTTTCTTTTTTCGATAAAGCGCGCGTGTGCGCCCTAGTGCTGGTTTCGATTTTCGTCCTTACAATATATATATATATATATATATATATATATATATATATATATATATATATATATATATATATATATATATATACTTATATATCGATGGAGACAAATCGAGACAAAGTTTCAATCTTCAGGCACTGTTCGAAGCTAAAGGGCTCAGGTTTCTCTATCAGTGAAGACTTGTAATATTCGTGACATTAGGAAGAAACGGTGGGGGCAGAACGAAAGAACACCGGGACAGGCAAGAAAGGGTGTCACTGGTGCGTGATAAAGTGCGAATCAACGGTGAACTATTTGCTTGGGATAGTGAACGTGAAGCTATTGCTACGTACCAGTGGCATCGAGATGAAGAGGACGAAGGGAAGGACGACAAAGAGGATAACTGGCGCGAGCCGATCAGTATCGGTGGCGCTGCTCGCTTAGGCAGTTGTAAAATACATCTGTACCCACCCCTACGAGTCTGTGTATTCCTCGTAACATATTTGGTGGAGCGGTGCGGTCCCCGTCCTCGCCACGGAACTCCGCAGCGGGCGCTCGCTTGCACCTTTCGACATGACTACGCAGGACTCGACTACATCCACTCCGGTCGTCACGCATCCTGCCCCTGCCTGCCAACCCACCGGCCCCAACAACTTTCGTGACGCTTCCCGTCTTGAAAGACCCTGGCGTGTTCTCGGGAGGCGAGGGTTCCGACGTCGATCAATGACTACGCCTCTACGAACGCGTCAGCGCTAGTTACAGGTGGGACCCCACCCTCATGCTAGCGAACGTCCTCGACGGAACCCCCTCGTGTCTGGTTTGACACCCACGAGCATGACATTACAAGCTGGGACAGCTTGAAGGAACAGATCCGTGAGCTTTTTGGAAACCCGGTTGGTCGTCGACAAGCCGCGAAGAATGAGTTATCGACCCGTGCACAAACTTCCCCCGAGTCCTACATCAGTTACATTCAGAATGTGCTCGCCCTATGCCGCAAAGCCGACGAAAACATGTCCGAGCCTGAAAAAGTTGCGCATATCCTCAAGGGTATCGCTGACGATGCGTTCAACTTGTTGGTATATAATAACGTGTCGTCTGTTGATGCCATAATTCAAGAATGCCGCCGGCTCGAACAGGGTAAAAGCAGGCGCATCTCCCATCGGTTCCAGCACCTTCCGAATACCGCAGCGACGTGCTCTTGCCTCGACCCATATCGTCCACCAGACACCTGTGACAACTTAACACGACTCGTCAGGCGTGAACTTGAAGCGGCCGTTCCAGCTACAGGGGCACCAACATCCCCCCGAACCCTCTCCTTCAATACCCCTTCCCCTAATTCAAGCGATAGTACGACAGGAAATCGCCAGCATGGGTATGTGCTCCATTTCGACGCCTTCCCGTACCGACTACCCGCCAGAATTCACGACTGCTCGTCCATTCCCGTCTGGCCCTCCATCAACCTTCCGCAATCCGTCCGCATGGCGAACACATGACAACAAGCCCATATGCTTCTCTTGTCACCGTATTGGGCACATTTCTCGCCATTGCAGAAGTCGTTGGGGTCCTACTGCACAAACGTTCCAGCGCTCATTTAATGCCCGACCCGTTTATTGTCCTGAGACCAGCCCCGACAATCTTGCCCATCAGGAACCTATGAGTGAGCCCCGCTACTCCCGCTCTCCATCACCTCAACGTCGCCAGCCTTGTTCTCACCATCCCCGCCGATCACCGTCCCCCGCCTTCCCACGACGTCCCCCGACGGAAAACTATGTGTTGCAGCCCTCGGAGTTGGCGCTGCATCACTCGGACCGACCGAAAATCCTCTACAGACCATACAGACGAAACGGAACCTTATCGGCGTTCCAGTAGACGGTGTGCATGTGACTGCTCTTGTCGACACTGGGGCTCAACTTTCCGTTATGACGAGTGATTTCCGCCGCAAGCTCAAGAAAGTTCTCACACCTGCGACCACTCAGTTCGTCCGTGTTGCCGATGGCGGAACAGCATCAGTCGTTGGAACGTGCTCCGCTCGTGTAAGCATCGCGGATCGCGACACAGTTGACCTCTTTACCGTCCTTGAAAAATGCCCCATGAGGTAATCCTAGGCCTTGATTTCCTGTCCGCGCATTCTGCCCTCATTGACTGTTCGGCCAGTACGCTCCGTCTCCATTTACCCACAACAGACCCTCCTGCACAACGACCGAGTCGCCTCTGCACAGCGGGATATGTTCGCCTTCCTCCCCAAACACTGACCAACGTCGAGCTCGTCTCAACACCACCAGTTCCCGACGGCGACTATGTACTGACACCTATCACCGATGTCCTCATCAGCCGCGGCATTACGTTACCGCACACCGTTCTGTCTGTCGCAGCGAACTCCACGTGCCTTCCAGTTGTCAACTTTAGTTTGACACCTCAAGTTCTGCCGCAAGGCATCTCTTTGGCATTGATTTCCACCTTAGAGGACAACTCAGTGGATGTTTTCACGGTGACCGCTCCTTCCGACTCCCATGCTTATCACCAATCCAACACTTGCTCCGACAGCGCTATTAAGTCGATGATTGCTTCCAATTTAACACAGCAGCAGAGTGACGAGCTCCACCGAGTTCTGCTCTCCTACATCGACGTTTTCGACCTCAGCGGCCGTCCATTGGGGAAAGCTACTGGTGTGACCCACCGCATAAACACAGGTGATGAGCCTCCTGAAATGTCCCAACTGCCATGGATCACACGAAGCGTCATCAAAAGACTGTCCATTAGTGAAAAAACAATGGAGTGTCCTGAAACAGATGGTACGAAACGGCTCAACACACAAAGAGGCGGCTGATGTTGTAAGAAATAAACAGCGACGCTCGCGTCGGCGACGGACGTCTAGGGCTACTGCTGCCCAGCTGGACGGGTAACGCAATCTCCTACTCTGACGGACCACGAGCCTCCCCTTAAGCGAGAGTTTCCACCACTGGCCCCACCACCACCGCCCAATGCATCACAGTCGGAGAGCCTAAAAGGTGTAGGGGCTTCGAAAGCTGCGGCGGAGGTCGCGTGGCCCTCACTGCCATCACTGCGCACTCATAAAGAGCCGGTGCAGAATGCCCCCCAATGTACATCATCGTCCACAGATGGTTTCCATGACGAAAACCAACAAGTCCTCGCTTTGTTGAAGTCTCTCATAACCACGATGCGCACTCTCCTCAACGGCATGACAACTCCATCAGCTGAATGCGCACTGCAAGTTCTGGATTCCTTGGAGCCAGTCCTTGCAAGCCTTTTGTGAACATTTTAGACAACCGCAGAGGAACTGGTCTCGAACACTTGAGACCAGTTGTGACTGTCTAAGTGTGCGTGGTGAACGCTGACATGTGTGTGCGCGCATCATTTGTTCTCTCTTTCCTTCTTGCTTTCTCTCTTCTTTCCTCCCCCTTTCCCCCTCCCCCCGTGTAGGGTAGCAAACCGGGTATAACCTGGTTAACCTCCCTGCCTTTCCTTTGCCTCTCTCTCTCTCTCCTATTCATAGGCGTCCATATCGGGTGTCGGCGGCTGAGCGTCAAATTATACAAGGTGAGGTCGACAAAATGCTCGCCAAGCACATCATTGAGCCATCCTGCAGTCCTTGGGCATCCCCTGTCGTGCTAGTCCGCAAGAAGGACGGCAAATGGCGTTTCTGTGTCGATTATCGACACCTAAACAAAATTACCAAAAATGACGCATACCCTCTGCCACGGATAGATGATGCCCTTGATCGCCTCTATGGTGCCCGCTACTTTTCCTCCATCGACCTCCG
>JALIZH010018383.1:0-40626 GCA_030522465.1 Rhipicephalus appendiculatus | reverse complement strand
GGCTTGACTCCCGGCTTTTCTTTGGCGTCCGGTAAATGAAGCAATCAGCAACTCCACCAGATGTCACGTGGTCGTGACGTCGACGAAGACAGCAGTAGGCTTCTGCCAGGCGAAACTCTTCATTCGGCCGAACTTGTGGCCGCGAAACGGGAACTCAAATTACAGCAAGCGATGCACGCTGTACACTGATATCGGCCCACAGAGCGTCGGTCGTCGATAAACTGATCGGCATTTATACACGGTCGGCATTTACACACGTGTCGTGGAACATTCCGAGCGTTATCGCTGGTGGAGTGGAGTGGACAAAACTTTATGTAAAACCTGCAGATTTGGCGGCCTGGCCCTAGGCCGCCAGGGTGGTCACGGCAAGGTTTAGCCTTTCGGCCGCTTCCCGGGCCTGCTGGATGGCCCAAACCATGGTCTTCAAGTTCTAAGCTAGCCAGAGCGTCGTGCCAACGCGTCTCAAGGAAGTCCGGGTTTTTGTGATCGAAGTGGCCCAGTTTATTCCAGAATAAACTCAGCCAAACCGATGATCCGAGAACTATCTAGAATGATCTCAGACATTCTGGCGCGGATTGCGCAAGGCAGTATCTACACGCGCAATACGCCGGCAACATAAAACAGAAAGGAGCGCGTGTGGCATTATCGCGTTCAGGTTCTCTCGTAATTCGTGCGCAGGCGCCAAAAGCGTTCCTGTGGGGTAGTCATCACTTTGACGCAGGTTAACAGATTGCGCGATTATGCTGCCTTGACAGCGTCAAAGCGGTCATGTTGGAGTACCAGTGAACCTGCGTGGATGACGTTACGTGGCAGTTATGGACAGTTTGCAGCAGATTTACCGAAGGCGCCTCAATTGTAAAATATGGCTATGTACCTCTTCTCGCATTTGCCGTGAACACGTTGATGTAGATGTCCCTGTCGGAGCGTGAGTGCTCGTGGTAGAAGCCCACAGCGTGCAGCAGCTCGTGCACTATGATACCCTTGTTGTGGCAGCCGTAGCCGAGCGATAAGGTTTGAGCGCCTCCCACTTTGCCGACAGAGGAGTAGCATCTGCGAGCAGTTTCAAAAGCCGCGTGCAAGTGAAAGCATAGTCCTAACTCATGCCAACACAAAGGTGTTCGCAGAAAACCCTTTGTTCTAGGCCGCTATTTTGTTCATGACGTTTAAGAGTTCTTTAAGAAACGCCGTTAATGTTGTATAATAAGCCCACGTACAAGGTTCTTTGAGGGACACTTACCGAGAAGTGATTGGCCAACAAAATTATTCAGTTACACGTTCCAAATCAGACCGTAATTTCATTCATGGTATTCTCATCGACATCAGTAATACAGAAGCACACTGCTAACAGAACCCACTCTTTTTAACCATCTGGACGCCTAACACAGATACAAAATGTGCACATGAGCCGTGCGTTTCGGCATATTACCAGCAGAATTAGTAAGCTACTCGTCTAAAGCTAAACGAAGCTGCATTTGCTTTATGAGCTCGATTTTTCCCACATACAGGCATCAACATTCATCTGCAAACTGCGTTAAGTTGTGCTGTTTGCGTTAACTACAACTTCACTAGTTAGCCATCTGTCTGGAGTGCTTCTGTGGAGATTTATTTTTTTTCATGAACTAATAGATGGTAGAATGGTCGGTGCTAATACTGAGCACGATTTTTGCACTATATCACAGCAATTGATTCTTGTGCCGTAAATGAGTTATATTTAATGAATAGTTATTTATTTGTTTTAATTTCTATATTTTCGTACTCTCAGGGCCCGAGGGCATTACGGAGAGGAGTGGTCTAGCAATATATCAATATTATAACTTTTAAGGCCATGGGTTCTTCGATTGCAGCAGCAACGGATGCAGGGAAGTATAGTTCCGGTCACTGCTCGTTTGCGACAAAAAGCGCCTGACAAGTGATAGTGCGGCATAAGGGAGTTTTAACCTTAAGATGACGATCGAACCGTCCACATGTGTAACATGGGGGAACTAATAGATCATTTTTTAAGTTTTGAGTTAGCGCGAAAATTTTTGTGAAAGAGTCTTATGCGAAAGTAGTTACGGCGTGACCTAAGAAATCTAAGAATGTCTATAAAATATGAGTTGTTCATGAAAGGAATTCGCTGCATGCGATAACAAATCGGCTTTCGAAAGGTGTGGTTCGACTTTAGCCCGTATGGAAGGGTTCCATAGGCCTGGCCGCCTTATACAACGAATCACCCTATATAGCCCATTCCGCTACGCTATAAGAAGTGGCTAGCATTACGTGAAGTAAACAATCGATGCGTGCCGAAGTTACTATAGTTATGAAGCACTCACCCCGATCCGCGTATAATGGAGATGTAGTCTCTTTGCGTGGTGCGTGGCACGAAACGAACGCAAGTCTTGCTTTCAATCTCGCGGATTGCCTGCTGAATCATTCCTCTGTATCCCCCCTGTGACTATACACACCGAGCAAAAAAGACACAGAGAAAGAAAAAGAAAGCTTTAATACAAATGCCGTTCACTTCACCGGCATAAGCATCACATCTTCAAGAGCAAAGCTTCCCCACCAAACGTGCGTGTGGTCTAGGGTAGCTGTAGTTGTGGTTTGGAGTGCATAATGAAATTTCAGTAGTAATGTAGGCAGAGTCAGATATAATAATACCGCAAAAGCTCGTTCATTCGGATTTCACAGGACCGGAAGAAATGTCCGAATGAACCGAATTCCGGATTGCCGAAATCAGCAAGAAAACCGTAAAAAAAATGCCTGTTACATCCTACACTTTTATTTTTCTTGATAAATGCTTAAAGCGTGTTCCCACATCTTGCATAAGAGCAGTGTAAAAGCTGCAATTTTCGTCATTCTTTGACTTCGTTCTCAATGTGACCACGGTGCCAGGCTCCCGTATTTAATTGGCCCAAAACGCGCTCTGCACCCCTCCCTCATTGCGTACCGACACCGCCACACACAGCATGTGGCGATAGTTTCCTCGCAAGTAAAATATTCGGCAACTGATCGCGATGTAGCAAACGAGATTTATACCAGCATTTCGACCACGGCTGAAAGTTATTCGTCTTCAAAAGCTTCCGCCATGTTTCAGTTTTGTGACATAGCGCGCATTGCATCGAATACAAACGAAGCTGCAGAGTGCCAGATCCGCATGTGGCCAAAAAAGTGGTCACTTAATGATGAACATAGCGATGCGCGCAGTGTCACCTCGTTTCGTTACTCTGCAAACGCTATTCTCGCTGTTTTGTGTCGCATATTTTAAGTGATTGGACCCAACGACCCTCGGGTCAGCAGTCGAGCACTAAAGCCACTAGACCACCGTGACAAGGGATGACACAAGCATGGTCTTAACGGACAGTAAGACAAATTAAGCATTATACGGAACAGCACAAAACACGGGTCAGTGAAACACAAAACACACAGTGCTGCGCCCCGTGTGTTTCATTGTCTCGTATTTTGCGACATCCTTGATTATGGTCATGAACCAACTAGTCCACGGAATAAGAAGTCTTGTGAAAATGAAGTTCCCACAAAGGCTCAAAGAGCGCATCTTTTATCTTTGGCAATGGCCGACTAATAAAATCCTTAAGATCAACGCATCCAAAGCTACAGATTTCTTATTTAGGGCCAAGAAAAAACCCGCCCATCTAACAGCAAACACGTGCCTTCGCGAGATTTGAATTCAAATTATATAAAAGCGTGAGACACTAGGCCTCATCTTTTGTGCTGATTTGAAATGGCGGCTCGTATCGACGATCTGTAATAGTCACTGTTTTCAGCTATGGCATGCGCTGTCGAAGTGTCGTTGTTCCTTTACTAGCAAGGTTAAAATGCAAATAGATAATTACACATTTTACTGCTCGCGTAAACGTTAACACAATTGTGTGGAGGACATAGGCTTGCAGTTATACGAAGAATGTTCTCGCTACAGCAGAAAGCGAAACGATGAGCTGCCAATGTTCCATACGTCCATACTTCTAGACAAAGACATAATCGTCATCAGCCTGACAATGCCTACTGCAGGGCAACGGCCTCTGCCATGTTCCGCCAATCAGCCCGGTCCTGTGCTTGCTGCTGCCACGTTATTCCCTTCTGTAATCTCGTTTGCTCGCATTACTTTCTCCCTTCCCCCTTCGAGCACTAGCCTTCTCTTAGAATCCAGCCTGTTACTTTTGATGGCCAGTGGTTGTCTTGCCTTCCCTCTACCAGCCCTGGCCATTATTTCTTCTTGATTTGGATTAACATGTCCAAAACACGCGTTTGTTCCCTGATCCACTATGCTCTCTTCTTGTCCCAAAAGGTTACACCTATCATTTTGGCTTTCCATGGCTCGCTGCGGCGTCCTCAACTGAAGTTGAACCCTCTTCGTAAGCCTCCAGGTTTCACCACTACCAAGTTATAAACGTCACGCTGATTTATCCGTACCGCTTATCGCACTCGTTTTTAGCATTAGTTGTAGGATAAAAGGTGCCCCCTAGGAGAACTTGGTCAATGCATTTTCTGTTTTGAGAAACATTACCGTTCCTTACAGAATATGACCCTCTTCCACAGAGAAAGTCTCACTCACCGAGGCTTGACTGGACGACGTATGGTATGACGCCGCCTGGCCATAGAAGCCGATCATTCGTCACTGCTGCGCGCTGCGAATGTAAAAAATGCATAAGCGTCATGAGATTACCGTAATCGTGAAATATCACTCGCTTCTCAAGCAGAATACTGCGTTATTATGGGCATTTGTTGTGAACCTCTGCAATTATGACCCCTTGGACGCCTCCATGATGGCTTTGTGAGGCATTGTTTACGCTAAAAAGACATATATGTAAACGCAGGCAAGAAAGGCGATCATGACGACAAACGAGGCTGTCGGCATGAATATCTTTCTCATATCGAAAGGGATGGAAATGCGACATTTGTTTTCGTTTTAGTATAACGACTGCTAAGAGAAATCGCTCGTGACAAACGCGTCATGTCGCTGCAGATATGGACGCTAAAGGTAATGGGCTCTGATGCGAGTGCAAGAGTCAAAATTACGCCGATGTGACAAGAAATACATGTCGACTCTGGAAAGTAAAGTATTTGCATTACTTAGCCCTACACTTTTCGCGTTTCTCTCCGCGAGTATTCTTATCCTTTAACTGCCAAATATGCCTCTAAACCACCGATAACGAAGTGTCTGTAGGTTCTCTGAGCAGTGGGGAACCAGCATTGCCGCTTTTTGGAATGCAAGCACTGCGCAGAGGCAGTGTATTTGCTCCGAAGCCCATGGAACGTTTTCTGTTACACGATGGAAAAGTACTTATGTTCGCGTTCAGTTGAAAACTCTTCAAGCAACAAACACACGGAGTATAACTTCTTTGGAATTTACTTATGTAGCATGTCACGAAACGGATTAGCCTGTCGCCGTTAATTATACGTAAATGGAGTCCTGAACTGAGCGTGTATCCGCAAAATGCTCGCACGCTAGATTTGTTCGTGGGAAAACTTTGACCAATCTTGTTGCTGCGTTTATCACTGCCTTTGCTGGTAAAGGTCAAAGAAAACATACGAACAGAAACCTTTCCCCTATGCTGATTTGCTTCCTCTTTCTCTTTCTTTTTTTGTAACCACGGGGAAAGAGATGGACTTTGATGCACATGTCAGTGCATGGGTGATATGGTGACATTGTCAGGCTTACACGTGCGTAAGTAAGGATTACTCGTGCGTTCACACTGCCAGGCGCCAGCGGAAGTCCCGTCCAAGCAAGACAAGGCGGAAACGATACCCCCTCACATACACACACATACTGCAGCGTTACAGACTATCGCGTAGAGCCGTCCATCCATCACACGCAAAGCTCACCCGGGCAGATGTCGCTGCTTGGCGCCAGCTCCGAATTAATACGTTCTCCAACCTTGAACCGAACTTTTTTACCCTACGCCGTATCCTGACCGATGTTCTTTCTGTGGAGGACACCCACTTGGAAACACCCCAAACCGCCTGGTCCAACCTAAAATACTCAATACCCTCCCCCCCCCCTCCCAGTGGGAAGCCTCCCCTTCCAGCACAGCCCTGGACGACAAGCGAAGACTGATTGACCAGGCCAGCCGGATAGCAGCAGCAAATAGGGTCCTGGACTGAGGGCTCCACCCACTGGGATATTACAAGCAAAAATAACAAAAAGTTGTGTTTTCAACTTCTAGTGCTTGCTCGTGTGACTGGCTGCAGATTCATATCAAGAGAAAAGTAAGGCTTAGGGAGCCGATGCTCCTACCATAACTCTCACACTCGCCTCGCGTGTTATGCAAATCTTGAAGCTAGATAGCGGCAAAATATGCTATTGCGAATCTACAGCGTAACCAGCAATGTTGGCGCCGACTAGTGTATCCATAGCATTTACAGGAGTTCGTGACAAAATGGCGTACTGTCCGAGCGTGACAGAGCAGTGTGCAAGCACACAAGAAGGTTCGAGTCGGCGCTCAGTAAAACCTGAGTGTAACTGCGCCAGCAAGGCGGAAAATTTGACCGAGCGTGCACAGGCCAACGTCACGACCAGCGCGCATCCAGAGTTTCTTCTCGAACGAGAGAAATAATCAAGCATCCGAAGATGTATATTTCTCTGGCCCGCATTTCTCGCATTTTTTTTCTAATAGTCTTGCGTCACGCTTGGAAAATTATCGACAACGACACTATATATAGCGGTATCAGAACTCGCACAATATACACCGCACGCATTGGAATACGCGGCACAGGACAGTGGCTATGAGCAAGTGTCATGGCACTGACACAACAAAAAACAAAATCAGGAGAACAAAAGGTCGGCTAGGCGTAGACGTTCGCGCGCTTGTTTTCGTCTATAGACAGCTCCAGCGCCACCACGTGACTCTCCTCCACTAATAGGGACGCGCAGTCTTCATCTCCTGACCACGCGGCATGACTTCGAAAGAAATATGATTTTCAATACAACTAAATTTATTCAGGTGGCTTAGTTGCAGCAGTATCGGCGTGCGATTGCACGGTGATGTTGCTATCGCGGCATCCTATATGTTAAGGTACACGATATACTATTTCACGTATCAGAAGTACAGACACTGATAGACATCTCGCGAGGTAATAGCGCGATACCGATACACGACTCGCAAATGGTATCTTACAATGTATCTCAGATGCATTTATCTAAGATACAGCCGAACATTACAGATGGGCAGACACAATACAAGGCAACAGTGTATGAGTAACAGAGATTCGAACCCGAATTCAGGTCACAAAAATTATTTCCTGTGCGGTTACATGCGTTATTTCCTGTGTGGTTAAGGGTAACTGACTGGATTTCAAGGGGGGCAGACGCGCGAGGGGGGGATACAGGAAGTTCGGTGGGCAGTTGAGATTGAAAAGTTTGCGAGTATGATGAGGCAGCAGCAAGCACAGGACCGTGTTGAGTGAAGAAAGATGGGTGAGGCCTTTGCCCCGCAGTAGGCATAGTCAGGCTGCTGCTGCTGCTGATGATGATGATGGTGACATACGTAGAGTGATATATGTTCTATAGATTATAATACGCAGCCATACTCAATCGATGTTCGCTTCTCGACAGCTCTGTTCTGCGTGCAAAGCATGGGCGAACATGGGCGGAAAACCCGCAATTGAAGGACACTGTGTAAATTCCAAATTGTGTTCAGCGAACGCCTGTGCCCATTGAGACGGGGTCGGTCAGAATTGGACGCGATGCACGCGTCTGCCTTCTTGCATGATTTGACACGCTGGGCACAGCGACGCTACGCAAGCAAAGCGGGAGCGCCGTGGAGTTCGACGCGACCGGCGTCCGTTGGCGCGCCCCGGCGGGCACCTGGCACCGTGCCAGGGCACGGACGGAGAGACGGACGGACGGACGTGAGCATGAGACATTAAAGGCTTTTTGCCTTAATAAGAGCAATCAATTCAATTCAATTAAATTCAATTCAAACTTTATTTAAGACAATTTACAATTGTCTTAGGAGACGCAGCAAAAGGCCCAAAAGGTGCCTGACTAGGCTACGTCACCCAGACAGCAGCTGCAGTGCGTTCTGTTTTTCGCAATATACATAAATAGAAAACACATACATGTATGATACAGTTCAAGAACAATAAAGAAAAGTACTCGTTGTGCTTTGAGACGAAAATAGAACAGAAAAACGAAAAGCAACGATACCGAATGTACAGATATGTGGCAGTATCTGTTAAAAAAAATTACAGTATACATTACACAGCATTTAAGAACACATCAATACATAACTTAGAAACAAAACCCTAAGACTCAGGAAATATTAATTCTTTTACTCGCTTTTTTAAATTGTGTTAGGGAGATTCTATTTTGCAGTAGGGTTAGTATACCTGGGTGTTCGTTTAAGATGTCTGGTATTAATGTTGCCAATTTTTGTAAGCCGTAGTTTATTCGGGATCGGGATTTGACTATTTTGTTTTTACGTAGTTCGTAGGGGGGTTTTCTTGATCTGATATTTTTCCTCGAAAAGCATTCTATTGCTTGTATATTGGCGCATTACCTCCTGTGACAACTTTAGTTTAAGTAGGTACTTTATCGGCATTATATTATAGTAGCTGAAGTAAGGAGTTGTACTCACAGCATATGGGATATTTCCAACTGCTCGTATTGCCCGCTTTTGCAACGATAAAAGTGAACTTAAGTTCGTCTCGGTGGTTGTAGACCACACCAGAGAAGAGGGTATGTGAGACGTGACTGTATAAGGGCATAGTAAAGCTGTCGTTTCGCGTCAGGTGGTAGAAAGTGCCTTAATTTATTTACTAACCCGATTGCTTTAGATACATTAGTCCTTAGTGAGTCCACATGTGGTGTCCATGAAAGGTTTTCGTGAAATATTACCCCTAGAAATCTGATGGTTGATGTCTGTTGTAGTAGTGTTCCCTGAAATGTCAGCGGTGGGGTTTGTTGATGTGCTGTTCCCTTAGCTTTGAATAAGACGTATTGTGTTTTCTTTGTATTAAGTTGAAGTTTGTTAGCGTCCAACGAAAAGTTAAGTTTTTCTAACCATGTATTCGCCTCCATGAAAATGTCATTCAAGTTAATCCCGGAAAAAAAAAACGTTCGTGTCATCCGCATATAATACTATATTTTTACATCCCTTCTATATTAACAATATCATTTATATTAAGCAAAAACAATACCGGTCCAAGAATAGACCCCTGAGGTGCTCCATATTTTATAGGGTGGGTTTCAGATTCAAAGTTATTGATAATGGTGTACTGTGACCTGTCAGTTAAATAGTTTTTTATTAGAGACAGCACCACGCCACGGAAGCCGTAAAAGGGTAGTTTCCGAAAAAAGAAGCTCGTGTTGTACACAGTCAAAGGCTTTTCTAAAGTCTAAAAAGACACCTAGCGTAAAGATTCTATTTTCTATATTCTCAAGGATTGCTTCTTTAATCCCCAGGAGGGCCGTCTCAGCTGATTTGCTCTTACAAAATCCGTATTGCTCCTTAGCAATAATATTATGGGCGTTTAAAAACCCCGTTATTCTTTTATTGATAATATGCTCCGCTATCTTTGAGAATATAGAAAATATAGAGATAGGCCTATAATTGTTCAAATCGTCAAATGACCCTCCTTTATGAATGGCGGTGACTCTGGCTTCTTTCATCTTGCTTGGAAATTTACCTGTCGACATCATCGTGTTACATATGTGTGCCAGTGGAACTGAAACTATACAACTCACAGCTTTTAACGGTTTAGCTTTGATTTCATCTGGTCCGCAGGCGCAGTTATCTTTTAGGGACATTGTAATATTTTGTACCTCATCATGGTCTGTTGGAGATAGGAAACATTGATGGGAAGGAGTTTCCAGCAATATAACTTTCACAGGGAAAGTGAGAAGAGTGTTTTGTAGAGGCACCAACTGAAAGAAAATGTTTATTAAACAAATCTGCAATATCCCTCTCGGATGCCTTCGGTTTCTGGAAGTGGACCTTGCTATCTCTTGGACTTCGATTTATTATCTCCCTGAATGTTTCCCATATTACTCTGGAGTTATCGGAAGCACTAAGAAATCTATTTATGTAATACTCCGTCTTCGCCCGCTTTATGTCTTTATCCAATTTATTCCGAGTTTTTTTTTATATTCGCAAAGATCATTTTCATCTTGTGTTTAGGAACGCCTGAAATAGCCTGTCACGAAATTTGATCCTTTCATACAGTTCCATTGTAATCCAAGGTTTTCGAACCTTTCTGTGTTTCCTTTGAGGACCGGGTGGAAAGCATTGGTTATATATTGACATAAAACAAGATAAAAATAAGTTGTAAGAGACATCAGCATCATTGGCTTCAAGCACTGTGTTCCAATTTAACCCAGAGACCAACTCAACAAACTTCTCCACGCTACGTTGGGAGTATTTCCTTACTAAAAGGTGTTCGCTTGCCTTAGCTTCTCGTTTTCTAGGTAAAAAGCAATATATTGGGAAATGGTCACTTAAGTCACACGTTAAAGCACCCGCTTTAACATCACTACATTCAAAACTGGTTATACAAAGGTCAAGTGTTGCGTCAGTAGTCGAGGTTACTCGTGTTGGGACATTGATTATATTCGAGCACTTATAGGTTTCTAATATCTCTTTAAAAGATTTACACATTGGGCTATCTGTGCTTACATCAATGTTAAAGTCTCCAATCATAACAGTTTCTAATTTGAACTCCAGAGATGTTTCAAACAATTTTTCAATAAACATCAGGAAGTGTTTCAAGGAGGCTGATGGCGGCCTATAGATAACGGAAATCAAGGTATTTAAGAGCTCTATCGATATACATTCATAATTGTCGTCTATTATTTTAAATTCTGAAAATATTCGATATGGTATGTCTGACCGTACATATATACAAACACCACCACCCCGTTTTTCTGGTCGGAGACGCAATCATCAAGTGGAACACATTCATCTGAGGAGAACCATGTCTCCGTAAAACAGATCAAGTCGAAAGGGTGTTCAATGTCAGCTAGCAGTTGCTTCACTTCATCAAATTTATTACAGAGACTTCTTGCATTAAGATGAAACAGTGAAAGGCAACCATTTGCACTAAACTGCGGCGAAGCGCGACAAAAATCATAGGTTGAGAGGAGCATTTCGTGCTATTGAAACATAGTTGAAGTCTTCAAGTTATTTGGCAGGATCACTGTAAGCGGTCTAGATCCTCCTTACTTCGTACAATAACCGCTTTCGCTCCAGCCGCGCGTCTTACCAGCACTTTCCCATTTGAGTGCCAGACGAACGCGTAGCCAGATTCTGCTGCCCATTCCTTTGCTGTTTTTAGGAGACTGCGGGATAGCCGTGTAAGGTTCTCACAAATGAACATGCCGTCACTTTCATCTTTCAACACTCGCCTGTTAGAGAGCCATTTGTCTCGGACTTCCTGACTTACGAACCGCACGATAACACCGGGCGTCTTTCCTGGTTTCGCATGTAGCCTATGTAGTCGCAATCTTTGTAGTGGGGATCGCATGTTGGCCAGCTTGGCTACAAGCAAGTCTACAACACTATATCCTATTCCGTGTCTCCATCAGTGGGAATTGGGAATAACCATCGGCAGAAGCATTTGGGCTGTTTGCTTTGTGACTTGATTAGAAACCCCGCAAATGGATAACACATAAGAAAGCAGCAGGCAACGACGGAGTTGCCGGCCCCTCCCTTTTGTTGTCATGTTCTTTTTGCGCTGAATCTATCGTAGTTTATAAGCATATCTGTTTGCACAAATGAAGCAACAAACAGGGCGAGTCACTCACATCATCCGAGTTTTTTCCGGGGATCAGGATGTCGCCCTCGAAAAGCCCTGTCGATTCCATTGCATGGTTTCCTGCATTTGTAAATAGAAGGAATGGTGTTTAATTCCCAATTCAGGAATGCATGAAGGAGGGTCAGAAGAGTCATCACACGGTTTCTTTTTCATTTGCCTAAAACGACTCGAAGGCGAAAACCATCTTCTTCGTCTTCTCAAGCGATTGTACGGATCCCCCCCCCCCTTCCCCCTACGGACGCTCTCTGTCCCAGAGTAGTTTTGCACTGCCTCTGAGACCGGAGGCACTGGAAGCTTTCTTCACCTAACGCAGTTTTGCAGATCATGCGAGATCGGCCCACGTTTGCGCAATCAACTGTGTCATGTGATGGCATCATCATGTGGTTTCACGTTTCTGTGGCCTCACAATGACGTCATAATGGCGTCATGAAATTGCGCAACCTGCGATTCCATGATAACGTCATAGGGTGAGCTCATCACTAGAGGATGTTTCTCATCACTCGCGTGGACGCCGACGGACACATTTTGCGTTTGACGAGACATTTAAGGCTCTCGCTTTCAAAATGCCGCAATGAAACATCTTCAGACCACTCCGGCAGCCCCCTGACGACATATGTGGAAAAGCGGGGCAACAAAACATACAGGGGAAATAAACATAAGGAAAAATATTCAGAATAGCAAAACAAAAATCGACATGCTCAAAGAGTAAATAAGGTACATAAAATAAACGCTGCAGAAACACGTGTACTAATGAAAGCGTAAAAAATACAGCGATAATGCGTACAGTGGTAGAAAAAACTCAACCAATGGCAACAAGATAAAACCGATATTGTGGTTTGAGTGCAGCAACGTTACTTATTCTGAAACGTCATGGTCATCAGTGAGTGCCGATGGCGCCGTTTGCTACTTGGACAGGTGTACGCATGCTTGATACAGGTACAAGTAAAGTTTTCACAGCAGAACTTTTGGTCGACTCTTTGACGGCACTGGCAGCGTTGGCGTTCGCTATTCACGGGAACAAAGGAATAAATGAAACCATATTAATTTTCTTGGTGACGCAGGGCTTGAAACTGGGCCCTCACTGTCGGAAAGCAAGTGCCTTAACCACTGGGCTGTACACACACGCTTGCATAACACGAATTTACGGGAAGCATATGAATGCGTTGAACCGACAATTGTAACGCAATTGAAAAGTAGAACACCGGCTATGGCGCTTCGTTTAAAGATTTTTTTTTTTACAAATTGACATTAAAGGCGTAAACCCCGTGGTACTTTCGAGACGAAATACTGGCAAACAATTCGCACTTTCTCCAAGGAATCACATTATTTGAAGAAAAAAAAAAAGAAAAAGATCCAGCCAGTTCCACGCTGTTAAAACCGTGCGGCAGCGAAGCTGTAAGCGCGCAACTGTATGTCATTGACTAGCGAGCACACATGGTGTTGTTAATACGCCACTAGGTTTGAAATGCGCCCGCTTATACCTCATTGGTCCAAGCGAGATCACGTAAAATGCCGGCTCAGGCAATGAGGTTTCAGCGAATGCCTCGCATCGTGATTTGTAGCGAGATCACGTGGTGTCGCCAACCCTCAGCAAGACTTGAAATGCGCCCGTTTGCAGCTTATTGGTCCAAGTGAGATCACGTGACATGCCGGCGCAAGCAATGGCGTTTCAGCAAATGTCTCCGGGCACGTGATGTGGCGCCGGAGCAGTCAGAATCCCGCCGGGCGTGTGAAATTTGGCAAAATAGCCACAGAGATCATAAATATGTTTGAAACAGCTCATTGATGCTTTTTTCATCGAGTGAACATTTTTGCATGGCATCATCATTTTCTTTACAGTAGAGAGGCGGTCACGGGCGACCTTACACCTGAACGTCCGGTAACCGTTCGAATTCAAGAAAATGTTGAAAAATGCATCAGTAGCAGTAAGTGTCAGCAATCCAAGTGCTGTCTAAGTCAGCGCAAACGCGAGTACAGTTCTTATTCGCATACGGCCTATGCTACGAGTTTTAATTAGCTGAATAGTCATTGCTTGCGAAACATTTAAAGGGCCAGAAAAGTAAGCTCCGACTTTTTTTTTACACTTGCCAAGGAAGCTTTCTAGTCATAATGGAGTTTAGCGCGAACACTAGACAAGAGACAAACGAGAGGACGTAGACGCAGCGCATTCTTCCAACTAAAATTTATTCGAAAGGAACACACACACACGCATATATATATATATATATATATATATATATATATATATCAAAACAACAGAGGGTTCCTAGGTCCGGTGGAATATTCACAGAAAAGAAAACAGACCTGCGTGCGAAGCAATTTTATTGACGTTTCGCTCGGGGTCCGAGCTTCATCAGAATGAAATATGTAGCGACAGCGCAGTTAATATACATGCCCATATCAAGCGAAGTGAAGATACATTAACAACAATTGATTTACAAACGTATAGTCATCGATGAAAATGCTCATGAGCAGCTCACAACAAACACTGATACATTTGACAAACTGATGACTCTGAAAAATACGCACATGGAAATGCACAAATAAGTAAAAAAAAGGGGGGGGGGGGGGAAGGAAAAAAAAACGATAAAGAGATAAATTAAAAGCAATAAGAAACACAAAGTCACGAAACAGCTCAATCACTGGCGCAAGTACACTACACTTGTTATGGCTACGTTCAAACAGACAAGCAACTCAGTTTGCCAGCGCATTCATTTAAACCAGATGCAATCGTATCGAATTTGTGAATCAGAAAGGATTCCCGGGCTTCGCGGTCATAATTTGAGCGAAATCCGGACTCAAGTAAAGTCACCTTAATTTTATCAAAAGTGTGACCGGGGAGATTGACATGTTTTGAAATGGGCAGTTTCGGCAACGTGTTAGCGTGAGACTTATGATTGTTAAATTGCAATCGGAAAGGGCCTTCTGTTTGTCCGATGTACTGTTTGTTGTAATGTAGGGTATGCAACAAACAGTACATGTTGTTGGTCAAAAAACCTCACATATTTAAACATATTTTTTTCTCTTCGTGCACTAAAAAGTGCGCTTGCTATTATGGCCTTATATTTATTGTTCCATAGTAAGCAGAAATAGATATATGACTCTACGAAACTTCCCGTCGTTTTCTTCATCGATATCAACAAATTGATATATATGAACCATGCCGCACTTCGAAGATAATTATCTTCACGTAAAACATCTAGGGTAAACCGAATGAAAGAAAAAGCATTTCATCGGATTATACCAATGTTGTGCGGAGTTTTCGCTAGGGCTATTTGGTACAACATAGTGGAGGGGATAGCACAGATACCGACGAGGACGAAAAAAGGCACACAGTAGACAAGCACAGCTCTGTGTTTGGTTTGCTTCTATTCATACCTAAATGTCGGGGTGAAAACGAGTACTCTTACTTTCCACACATTTCTCATATCGAGTTGCGCTTGCCAGCAGTCAGGAAAGTAATGGGCGGGCATTTAATAAATAAAAGAGAGGAAATCTCATCACACGTCACGTGACATTGCGGGCTTCTTAGAAATGAGAATAGGAGACTGATGGCATGCTTTGTGAAGAACTTTATTTACACGATAGCCACGTGAAGAGTTACTTCTTACTCAGTGTTTCGAGCTTTCGCTTCTTTGATTTAGAATGAGCTTCCAAAATCTTGTCATTCATTCTGCAACAAAAATTTTCAGAAGAATGTTAGCGCTGCACCATAACACGTACTTCAGCACCAGTTCGCAAGAGTGTCCGTCGTCGCAGGCATCGAAATCTGACGACTCGACGTTGCTTAGTAGCTCTATGGTGAGGTCTGTTACCACCTGGCGCTGGTTTGAGAGCTTTAAAAACACTTCTTGTTTTGATAGTTGCTCCACTATACAGCATAATTATGCGCAACAACATTTATAATAAACATCGTTAGATGAACAAGGCCTCCACGGTTCATTGCTCTGGTGAGGTCATAATGCTAGTCAGCGACAGAAACTGAAATTTCTTTGTTCAATGTCAACGCTTCTCTGCATTTCTGACACTTGAGCTTCTTCAATGCCGCATACACAGCATACCCTGCCACGTACACCAACACCGGGATGATGTCCCTCGTAAATAAATAAATAAAGCTCGTTCATCCGCAACCTTTCTGCTAGACGACCAATATTATTTGGTATTTGAAGCTGAAGCACTGCGTACGTGTAATCACGCTGTGAAATATAATAAAATTCTGCAGGACGACTCACCCTGTAGTACTGCGAAGGAATGAAGTTGTCTCATGCAATTGCGCGCAGCCATTTTCTGCGCAGCTCGTCCTCTTGCGGAAATCTAAAAACGCGCACCTTGCACGTCGAGTCGTAATTTCCACGGCACTGAGGGACGCAACACTTGTTCGGCATGATGAAGTCAATGCACCACACACAATACAGCACTCACGACGTCGCAAAAACAGGACATTGCACTGAGGAGACCGACGTACCTCGAGTGACACCGAGAAGCGAACTGAGGTGCACGGTGTGCCACTGCACTATCTGTCCTCCGTCAATGAAAATAGAGCCCTTCTGACTAAACCATTTCCCCGTTGGAAGCTGATATTTCACTGAAATATAACTTTCGTATGATTAATACAGCTTTGTTTGAGCTTTTGTGTTTCATTATTCAGACAAATGCAGGCAGTTTCTAAATGACTACTAGCGCACGTGTCTCAATTTGTATCCATCCGCGCTGAAGCGGGAGGCCGGGAAAGCCGGTTTTCCCAACACCACCTGTTTTCCCTGCCGCCGCCGGTTGGTGACGTCAGCACTCGGAATGCGGAGAGCCCTTCGGCCTTGAAAGTCTAGGTGGTGTTGCGTCCACACTCCCACTGCGCATGCGCGTCCCCCTCTCTCTCCTCTCCTACGCTCCCCCCCTCTCTCCTCTTGGTATCCCTGCCCGCGGCGTCCACACTCCCTGCGCATGCGCGTCCTCCCCCCTCTCTCTCCTCTCCTACGCTCCCCCCCTCTCTTGCCTCGCGACGCCGACGTAGGCAGCGTCTGATAGCGTGTTTCTTGGTTGAACAAACCGACTGCTCGCGCTGCACAACCGTTCACTGGCCACCCCGTATATATGGCACTGGATTTTGACCTGCAAGGTGGTGCCGGTGGGAGATTTCTCCCTGTGCGTTGTTGAATAACGAAAATTCGCAGCATGCGCGTTAACTAAAAGCGGACTGCGGGTCTCTGTGTCCAGTCGGAGACTTCTGTCTCTCATTGCCCATTAGCAGCTATTGGCATGTTTCAGTAGGACACACCGCTCCATCACTGCGTGCTTTGCGCCTACCCAGTTTTTCTCTCCTGCGCAACGCTCCGATGAGCGCCAGCGTCCACGCCGCCGCCAGTGTAAGCGTTAGCGCCCGCTGCTTCACATCTACACATGGTTCCCTTTAGCTGGAGATGGTGTAATTTTTAGGGTAGATTGCATGTACAGCTATTTAAATTGCAGGTGGTGTCAACATATACGCAGTCGCACAACGTCATTTGGCAGGCATACAGTAATTACCGCCATAAACATCTTTCCTTCTGAGCAAGGCACCCTAAACGTCAAAATGCTTCTTTCCTGTTGTATGCTTTGTTGGTTCGCGAGTGTAACTTTTCTTTAACCAGGGCATTTACACGTACATAATAGTCACAGTAAAGCATAAATACTGTAAACTAAATCGATCGCGCCGAAGCAGCTAATACATAGACAGACGCTTAGGCCAGTGGTTACATGCCGTGTGAAGAACGCGGCCACCGATGCGACCAACGTGTCCATTGTATTTACCAGTGCTCACATGCCGGTTGTACTTGACGGTCATTTACCCGTTCTATTCACCGGTCCTCACATGCGAGTACTTTCTCTTTCGCTTACCCAAATGTTCATCCCTAAATCAAAATTTAAATGAAACTGCGCATTTTTTTTAGTTGCTGTAGAAAGCTTGCACTGCCATCACTGAAACCACCATGCTGAAGAACCAGCAAGGTGTGGCAGGCACATTGTGATGTCACGTTAATTAGAGTGTACTAGAACAGGGGAGTGCTCGGAACGGCCGCAGCATCAATGTACAGAAAGTGAAGCCCTAAGAGGATCAATCCGCTTGCGGCGCTGCGATCTGTAATCTGCAATGTGTCGTCGTTATAAGAGTTGCGCGCGGCTCCACCAAATTGGCGCAGAGGTAGAATGTCCGCTTCCCACTCGAAAGGCCCGGGTTCGAATCGCAGCTGTAGATGTTGAGTTTTTATTCTTTAGTGTAACTTCTTATAGCTGTATTGTTTTTTCTTGTTTCATAAAACTAGCTGCAATTGGTACGTATTACCACAGAAAGTAACTGAAATGTGAAGTGAAATACAAGATATTTGACAGTGAACGTCATTATTTGCAGCGCCGCCGCACGGCATTCAGCAAAAAAAATGCCCCCACTTCCCCAAAGGGAATCGTGAGGAAATGCGAATGCATTTCGCGCGCGCTTCACTCCATTTATATATGGTGGTTGTGGTTCGAAGAAGGAAAAAGGCGCCTAATTTCTGCAGCCCGGTCGGGAGCACGGCGCAGCGCCTGTTCTTTTTTTTTTTTTTTATCGCGGGAGCTCCCGCGATGCGAGCGTCCTTACGCGCCAGAGCGCGCTCCTCCTCTCCACTTTGCTAGGGGCGAGGATAAGCGCGCGCGCCCGCAGCTGTTGCTATGGGAGAGGGAGTGAGAGCGGAGAGATAACACTTGCCGGCGCGCGGACACCTCCTCAACCTATCCTCCTCCCCGCTGACGCCGCCGCCGGACAACGCGGGATGCCTGACATAGCCCGACTATGAAATGCATTCGCATTTAAAACGTAAAGTATGGCGCTGAGATCTTTGCGAATACGAGAAATCCCGGAGGACATACTTTACGTATTTCTTGAATGCCGTGCGGCGGCGCTGTAAATAATTACGCTCACTGTCAAATATATTGTATTTCACTTCACATTTCAGTTACTTTCTGTGGTAATACGTACCAATTGCAGCCAGTTTTAAGAAACAAGAAAAAACAATACAGCTATAAGAAGTTACACTAATGAATAAAAACTCAACATCTACAGCTGTGATTCGAACCCGGGCCTTTCGAATGGGAAGCGGGCATTCTACCTCTGCACCACTTTGGTGGAGCCGCGCGCAACTCTTAAAACAATGACACATTGCAGACTACCGATCGCAGCGCCGCAAGCCGATTGACCGTGTTAGGGTTTCACTTTTTTAATCTGGTTCCGGGCACTCCCCTGTTCTAGTACACTCTACGTTAATGTTAGCAGTATAATGTCACGTGGTCGTGACGTGGACGAAGACTGCAGTAGGCTTCTGCAAGGTGAAACTTTATTCGGCCGAGTTTGTGGCCGCGAAACGGAAGCTCAAATTACAGCAAGTGATGCACACTGTACACTGATATCGGAGCAAAGACAGTCGGTCGTTTATAAGGCAACACTCGTCGCCATTTATACACGTGTCGTGGAACATTCGAGCGTTATCGCTGGTGGCCAAGTTTGTTCCAGAATAAACTCAGCTGTTCGCGTTTGCGCGCTCAAGCCGAACCGATGATCCGAAAACTATCTAGAATGATCTCAGACATTCTGGTATGGATTGCGCAAGGCAGTATCTACACGCGCAATACGCTGGCAACATAAAACAGAAAGGAGCGCGTGTGGCATTGCCCCCCCTCTGAAAAGACATCGTCCCGATTCTTTAACAGAAGAATAAAGCAAGAAAGTGCAATAAGCAATAAGTGCAAGCAATAAAGCACAATAATAAAGCAGCAACAACAACAACAAAAATACAGTCCTCAGCTTCGTCAACGCGCATAAACGGCTTGAGGCGCACGTCATGGACGACATCAGGTCGCGCACGGCGGCGTTGAGAGTTCGTGATACCGTCGGGGACAACCTCGTAATCGAGTGCGCCGGGACGTCGAAGTACCCTATACGGTCCGAAGTACCGTTGAAGAAGTTTTTCACTAAGTCCACGTCGGCGTATCGGTCTCCAGACCCACACACGGTCAACGGGCTGGTACTCCATGTGGCGTTGCCGAAGATTATAGATACGGCTGTCGATCCTCTGCTGGTTCTTGATACGCAGGCGGGCGAGCTATCGATCTTCTTCGGCACGTTGCAAATAAGTGGCGACGTCGAGATTGTCTTCGTCGGCGGTAGCTGGCAGCATTGCGTCGAGCGTCTTTGCCGGGCTCCTTCCGTAGAGCAACTTGTACGGCGACAGCTGCGTTGTTTCTCGCACTGCCGTGTTGTATGCGAAGGTCACGTATGGAAGGATGGCATCCCATGTCTTGTGCTCGACGTCGACGCACATGGCCAGCATGTCGGCGACGGTCTTGTCTAGACGCTCGGTGAGGCCGTTAGACTGTGGGTGGTAGGCGGTGGTGCGGCGGTGGCCTGTTTGGCTGTATCTCAAAATGGCCTGAGTTAGCTCTGCAGTAAAGGCCGTATCTCTGTCGGCTATGCAACCTCCGGACTCACCGGTTGGTGGACGGTATGACGTTGATGGTGGCGGCGGTGGTGTCTGACAAGGGAACTGCAGTGGAGTGGCGTCTTGACGAGGGCGGGTAGGGGTAACGGGACGGCGAACAGCAGCAGCGTAGCTCATAGCCTGTGGCTGCGGCTCTGCTTGGTGAGGAACGCCCACGGATTGCTGGATCACATGGCGCACGACGTCGGCAATGAAATCCACTATAGGCGGCGATGGAGGCAGGAATTTGCGCAGCTCTTCTTGCGTGATCACTCTGATCGTTTCACGCAAGTCGGCGGAGCAGAGCCTTTGGATATCGATGAAATGTGGCGTGGAATGGCGATGGTGCTGCCGGTTGCGCATGTCCAGGGTCTTCTCGATAGTCGTCGCTTCCGAGACAAATTCTTGGACACTGTTCGGTGGGCTCCGCATCAGTCCCGCGAAAAGCTCTTGTTTAACTCCTCGCATGAGGAAGTGAACTTTCTTGTCTTCAGCCATTTCGGGGTCTGCGTGGCGGAAGATTCTACTCATTTCTTCCGTGAAAACCATGACGTTTTATTTGGGGAGCTGGACGCGGGTTTCAAGCAGAGTTTCGGGCCTCCTTTTGCGGCCGATGCTAGCGAAGATAGCCCTAGGACCTTGTTCGGAAAATGTCCCATGATGTTAGGGTCGACTCTAGGTTCTCGAACCACGTTCTAGCGGTGTCTTCTAAGCCGAAGTACACGTGCCTTAGCTTGTCTTCATTGCTCCAATGGTTGAAGACGGCAACCCGGTCATTTGCTTCCAGCCAGCTCTCGGGGTCCTCGCACGATGACTTCCAGAATTTCGGCGAATGCTACGAGTTTTAATTAGCTGAATAGTCATTGCTTGCGAAACATTTAAAGGGCCAGAAAAGTAAGCTCCGACTTTTTTTTTACACTTGCCAAGGAAGCTTTCTAGTCATAATGGAGTTTAGCGCGAACACTAGACAAGAGACAAACGAGAGGACGTAGACGCAGCGCATTCTTCCAACTAAAATTTATTCGAAAGGAACACACACACACGCATATATATATATATATATATATATATATATATATATATATATATATATATCAAAACAACAGAGGGTTCCTAGGTCCGGTGGAATATTCACAGAAAAGAAAACAGACCTGCGTGCGAAGCAATTTTATTGACGTTTCGCTCGGGGTCCGAGCTTCATCAGAATGAAATATGTAGCGACAGCGCAGTTAATATACATGCCCATATCAAGCGAAGTGAAGATACATTAACAACAATTGATTTACAAACGTATAGTCATCGATGAAAATGCTCATGAGCAGCTCACAACAAACACTGATACATTTGACAAACTGATGACTCTGAAAAATACGCACATGGAAATGCACAAATAAGTAAAAAAAAAAGGGGGGGGGGAGGAAAAAAACACGATAAAGAGATAAATTAAAAGCAATAAGAAACACAAAGTCACGAAACAGCTCAATCGCTGGCGCAAGTACACTACACTTGTTATGGCTACGTTCAAACAGACAAGCAACTCAGTTTGCCAGCGCATTCATTTAAACCAGATGCAATCGTATCGAATTTGTGAATCAGAAAGGATTCCCGGGCTTCGCGGTCATAATTTGAGCGAAATCCGGACTCAAGTAAAGTCACCTTAATTTTATCAAAAGTGTGACCGGGGAGATTGACATGTTTTGAAATGGGCAGTTTCGGCAACGTGTTAGCGTGAGACTTATGATTGTTAAATTGCAATCGGAAAGGGCCTTCTGTTTGTCCGATGTACTGTTTGTTGCATACCCTACATTCTATGTACACGGGGCATATCTGTTACTGAAACGTCTGCTTACTAGAAGTTACTGATCTCCTCAGCTGTTGTCGCACTACTGCGGCACTTCCCCTGAATGTTCCCTGTGCGGCGAACCCCACGCCACCCTTTCCCATATTCTTTTCGGCTGCCCTGCTGATCCTCCCCCCGCAGGGACAGCCTGCCATCTCTAGCTGGGAGGACTGAGAGGTCCTGCTTTCGTCTGAGGACGCGGCGTTGCAGCTTGCTGCGGTGACTCGGGCTGCCGATGTCATCGCGGCGAGGGGCATGGCCGTGTAGACGTGGCGTGGGACCGCGCGGTGGTCCAGGGACCCCGGGGGGTCCAAACACACTTGCAAATAAAGTTTTTCTGTCTGTCTGCCTGTCTGCTTCAGTGACAGTGTTAACAAACAGAACTCAGAAGCCATATCTTTTATAATTTGTTCGCTCCGCAGAAAAGTGTATATATTGCTCTCCCATACGAAGGGATCACGGCCAGAGACAGCTTTTTTTAAATTCTTGGCTGAGCCCCCGGATGTTCTCGTTTTGTTCTCGCGACAATGCCCGGATGTCTTGTCTGAGTGCCCGGATAACGGCACTGGCTTTTCTCTCAAGGTGAATCGAAGACAACCGACAGCGGGAGCTGAAAGTATTTCACGCTTAAAAATCTGTCTTATGACATCGCTAGCCATTAACTGTTGCTCCCACCGGATGTTTTTGTTTGAGTGTAGTGGTGATGTAACCACTACACTCATTGCCACTACACTCAAACTTATTTGAAATAAGATTTAAGACCGCAGAAAACGAGGCGTAGTAGGAATGTAAACGGGGCTTTTCGCGTGTTTAAGTTCAGAAAGTGCTTGTGCCGTGTCTACTCTCTTTTCTCCTCATGCCGCGTCCCATTCATCGCGCACTTAAACTATACCAGATAAATGCAGCAGCCGCAGATGTCAAGAGGCCAATTTAATTTGAACACTTGTAAAGCTTGTTGACGCGAATGATGTCGGAGGCGCTCAATCCAGGCTTGTCGTATACCTCCGTCAGGCGGCTGCCATCCTTGGCCAGTATGGTGACAAGTCCTGGCGCCCTGGCGAATGAGTGCGATCCGTACAGCATGATCGACTTCATGTCGAAGGGTGTCAGCAGGCGGTTCTCCCATGGCTTCAGCTTCTTGAAACTCGACACTTTATCTGCATACAGGACAACACGGGAAGCATAGCGTAAGCACAACTTCTGGGATGAAAGATATTGCACGAAAGATTGATTGGCGTCGATAGTCACGGTAAATGCGAATAGCATAGTGACAACCCTACGACACTTAATCAATTCTATGGGGCGTCTTTATTTAACGCAACAACAAGCGTAATCTGTCCACGTGGCCCTGCTATGGTCATCGCCACCCACCCGATGCTTCCAAGCAGCGAATGGCGTTCGTGCTGTTAGCGTGAAGCAGCATTCTCGGCAGAATTTCATAGAAAGGTACCGAGCGCACTGTGTTCTAGAATGAAAGCTAAAACAGACCAAACGACGATTACTGTGGCAGGAAAAAGTGCCCAAAAGCAGTTTCCTATGCCCTAAAAAAGCGCAGTCGCGCAACTTCTGGTCGGGGTCGCGTACGGGGAGACTCACGTCACCTAGCAGACACGTCACGCATCACGCCATAGCACGAACAAAATTTGATTGAAAGGGAAAGCTTCTGCCTGGCTTCTTGTACGTATCGTCTCTTTGCCCGTATTTGTCGGTGGTCCGAGTCACTGTGGGGCTAGCAACCTACGTCATGCCGCTTAGCCAGCATAACTACTGCAAGAACCAGAGTCGGCAGCGACGTGCCGCTCTACGAATAAAGTCGTATGTGACTTGTCTGCACAGGCCACAGTGAGTCTCCTGCATGTGACGATTACCGGAAGCACCGGAAGTGCACTTTTAGATGTGAAGCATCTTATGGCGAAGCTTAATCCGGCGGTGGTGGTGGTGTGCCGGCGTGACCACCCTTACTGCGCATGCGCAAACCTTTCAAATAAGAATAAAAAACCTCCTGTCCCCCTCTATCTCCTCTAGGCATCCCTCCCAGCGGCAACCACACCCTCACTGCGCACGCGCCTCCCCTCCTCTCTCCCCTCCTACGTTCCCCCCTCTCTCCTCTAGGCATCCCTGCCCGCGGCGTCCGTACTCCTACTGCGCATGCGCGTCCCCCCCCTCTCTCTCCTCTCCTACGCTCCCCCCTCTCTCCTCTAGGCATCCCTGCCCGCGGCGTCCACACTCCCACTGCGCACGCGCGTCCCCCCCCCCCCTCTATCCTCCCTTCTCTCGCCTCGCGACGCCGACGCAGGCAGCGTCTGCTAGCGAGTTTCTTCGTTGAAAAAACCGACTGCTCGCGCTGCACAACCGTTCCCTGGCCACCCAGTATATATGGCAATGGATCTTGACCTCCAAGCTGATGCCGGTGGGAGATTTCTCCTGTGCGTTGTTGAACAATAAAAATTCGCAGCGTGTGCGTTAACTAAAAGCGGACTGCGGGTATCTGTGTCCAGTCGGAGTCTTCTGTCTCTCATTGCCCATTAGCAGCGATTGGCATGTTCCAGTAGGAAACACCGCTCCATCACTGCGTGCTTTGCACCTCCCCAGTTTTCTGTCCTGCGCAACGCTGCGATGAGCACCAGCGTCAACGCCACCGCCAGTGTAAGCGTTAGCGCCCGCTGCTTCACATCTACACATGGTTCCCTTTAGCGGGAGATGGTGTAATTTTTTTACAGTGTCGTGAACGCGCTCCTCAAATGCTTCCCTCGTTTACGGTGTATCGCTTGCGCTGACAATAATGACCGCCATAAACATCTTTCATTGGGAGCAAGGCACCCGAAACGTCAATACATTTCTTCTTTTGCTGTTTTATGCTTTCTTGGTAGGCGAGTGTAAGTTTTCATTGGCCTAGACAGTTACAGGTACATACCAACCAAAAATCAACGATAAACACTGCAAATTAAATCGGCCGAGCCGGAGCAGCTGCTGAATAGTAGAGCTTAGGCAAGTGAGTGCATGCCGCCGGTAGAACGAGGCCACCGATGCTACCAACGCGTCCATCCGCATGTACCGGTGCTCACATGCGAGTACTTTCTGTATCACTACGAAACTGCTGGTCACATAACAATATTCAAACGTAACTGCGCATTTTTTATTAGCTATAGAAAGCTTGCACTAACATTACTGCGACAACCATGCTAGAGTATCAACAAGGTGTGGCATGCACTTTGTGATGTCACGTTAATTTTATCAGTATATCGCGTTAAGGTGCTCTGGTATTTCATGCACAGACGCCGCTGCGCAATTATGCTGTCTTGACGTCATAAAAGTTGTCATGTTGTAGTAGCAGTGCGTTAGGCTGCTGCGTCCTTTACGTCGCGTACAAGTTATCAACACTTTGCAGCAGATTTACCGAAAGCTTCTATATGATAAAACATGTCTTTGTACCTGTTTTCACATTTGCCGTGAACACGTTGACGTAGATGTCCCTGTCCGAACGTGAGTGCTCGTGGTTGAACCCTACAGCGTGGAGCAGCTCGTGCCCTATGATTCCTTTGTAGTGGCAGCGGTCTCCCAGCGATAACTTTTGAGCGCGTCCCACACGGCCGACAAAGGAGTAACATCTGCGAGCAGTTTCAGAAGCCGCGCACGAAAGAATACAAAGTCCTAAATCAACATCAGCAGCAGCAGCAGCAGAAGCAGCAGCAGCCTGACAACGCCCACTGCAGGGCAAATGCCTCTGTCATTTTCCGCCAATCAACATGGTTCTGGGCTTGCTCCCGCCAAGTTATACCCGCAAAATTCTTCATCACATCTGCCCACCTATCTTTTAAGGGCGAAGCTCCTTAAGGGTGAGTCTTGCACATTACTCTCCCGATGTCCCCCGGTGTAGCCAGGCTAGTGCGATGACGATGACGCTGCCATCACGGCACAGCACATGCAAGGTAACCATTATACGCCATGACAATGACGATGACGCTGATGACGATGAAGAATAAGCGGGTTCCAGACCACACATTCTCTATCTGCCATGGATAAAAACGATCGTGAATGCGCTCTCGCCCGCGAAAGACAAAACGGCAACGCCGACAACAAGCTGCTACCCCGGCGTTGAGGACGTGGGAAGCGGCGGCTCAACGGTACAAACACATTGTATATACTGTACACACGCGTTGTCACTCCTTTACATGCGCGAGTGGGCAATGTCACGGGTGATTTACGGTAAGAACGATCCCCAGTGCTTCGCCCACTCGTCATGATTCACTTCGTGGAAATGCGAAATTTTTGTCTACCTCTCGCGCGTTTGCTTTCTCTTGAAATCTAGTCGGTTACCCTTAACGACCAGCGGTTGTGCTGCCTACGCGCTACGTACCCCTGCCCATGTCCATTTCTCCTTCTTGATTTCAACTGTCATGTCCTTAACACCCGCTTGTTCCCTGACCCACTCTGCTCTCTTCCTGTCTCTAAATCATGCCAGTCCTCAGTCATGCCAACACAAAGGCTTTCGAAGCAAACCCTTTGTTCTACAGCCCTATCTTCTTATGCCATGTCGTCTAAGAGTTCTTCAGAAACGCCGTTAATGTTGCATAATAAAACCACGTACAAGGTATTTTTTAGGACGCTTACCGAGAAGTGAATAGTTATCAACAAAAATTTTACAAACACATTCTAAATCACACCATAATTCATTCATGGTATTCTCGTCGACATCAGTAGCACAGACGAACACTTCTAACAAACGCACTGTTTTTAACAAGATGCTAATATAAATACAAAGTATGCACATGAGCAGTACATTGCGGAAAAACACTAGCCGAAATAGGAAACTGCTCATCTAACGCTAAACGAGCTATATTGGCCGTATGAGCTCCATTTTTTATTTCATATAAAGCAGCAACATTCAAATAACACAACGCAACTGTGTGTTGCGTTGTGTTATTTCCGTTAACTAGAGCCCAACAAATGCATCTTCCCCATTTGTCTTTCCATTCGCGGAATACGAAAAAAGTCAGACGAGCCTGTTCAGAACTGTTTCAGTTGGTCCCGTCGCACGTATTTGAAAGATTTGATGATTATCTTCAAGCATTTACACACGCATCTATACGCGGCGACGGCCAAGGTGCAACTTTCCTTTGCCCTTCGACTAACATCAGGGTGTTTCATATACTGCATTCATCTTCATCAACAACTGCGGACCTATCAGCGATTGACGTTGCTGTCAAATACGTTAAAGAAGAATTAGTAGGATCGAAGGTTGACATACTCACAGACTCTCGTGCTGCCTTTAGCTGACTGCTTAGAATAGATTCCAATGGCCCAAATACAGGCAGTATCATAAAATCTGCCACAAAAATTATTTCCCGTGGGGTGTCCCTCATTTGCCAATAGACACCTTCACATGTGGCTGGAAATCGCGCACTCCTGTGTTCTCGTGTCGTCCCCCCTGTTACATTTTTAGCGCAGCAAAAGAACGATGCCGTACGAACTAGCCCCCCATTGAATCCTGATGGAAATATGAAGCGAGGCCATTCACCTCGCTTCATATTTGCTGTCTGGAAGAGCCACCGCGGAGCAACTCCTACAAAGTTCGCTTTGGTGGGAAGGACCAAACTCTCTCCACACTCAGACGACATTCGACATGTGTGACTTCAATGTGACTGCCAAGAAATTTCGTTGCTGTTTGTCAACGCTCGTCTGCACCGACGTCTTCTAAAGCAACACTCCGAGCAGCGTGTCGCAAGTGGATTGTTCCCTCCCCGTATTCGGGGTCGCGGTTGGCCTCGTCGGGATGGAGCCCTAGCTAAGAGTTGGCTCTGTAGCAGCGAGCGAACGATTATACCGTCAAGGACGTGTGGGCAGCCTGTTATATGTACGTCGTGTGGCTCCTGTGAGACCCTAGAAGACTTAATTTTTAGAGTGTCCCGCGTTCCTTATGTGGCGATAACTGCTCATCAAGAAATATGTACTGATTAGACTAAAATGAACGACTCTTAACGACTGCCCTGTTCCCGGGAGAATGTGCTGCTCGGCGTGACCAGGCGCATTGAACCCTCATAACTTTCTTAAACAAAACCGATTTCGCTTCTCGTTTATAGAAATTTTACCACGTGACTACGTATTTGTTTTTAGGTCTGTGCTGTTTTTTTTTTCCCTTAATTCTTTCCGTTTTCTTTCCTCCTGTTTTCCTTTCCTCTACGTCTCCCGCTTACCGAAGAAATAGGCATGCGTAGGACCCCTTTAGGTGGCAGTTGTCAGCCTGTTTCCTCCCTGGTCCCTCTGCGTTTTCGTGTTTTTTGTGTATCCAAACCAAACAATGATAATAGTAGCTTCAGTAGATAGCCCCCTTGAACATAATTCAATTCAGCGCACGACGACGCGGACTCAAGAGAAGAAGGGACAGACACAGCGCTGTCCCTTCTCTTGTGTCCGCGTCGTCATGCGCTGAGTTAAATTATGTTCAAGTACCGTTACCAACTGGCCCAGCTTTCAGTCCTTCGATAGCCCGCTGTACGGAGTGCTTCGGTGGTGATTATTTTTTTTTCACGACATGCTAGGTGGCTGTATTTGCCGATGCTGATATTGGGCACATTTTTTATAATCTCTCATAGCTGAATAATTGTGCCGTAAATGAATCATAAGTACGGCATAACTAAGAAATTTGACCTGTTCATGGAACGAATTCGGCGCATACAATAATAGGCGGGCTTTCGAAAGGTGGCGTTCGACTTCGTCCCGTATGGAGCATTCCATAGCTCTGTTCGCATACTCATATGAACCCCCTGTGGCCCAATCCTCTACGTTGCAAAAAAGCGGCTAACATTACGTGAACGTAAATAATGCGACATACGGAGAGTAATCTAATTGGGCAGAAGTTACAATAGATATGAAGTACTCACCCCGATCCATTGAAAATGGAAACGTAGTCCCTTTGCGTGGTGCGCGGTACGAAACGAACGCAAGTCTTGCTTTCAATCTCGCGGATTGCCTGCTGAATCATTCCCCTTGCGACAAGTTGGCGAGCTAAAGAGATAGAAAGATATGAAGAAACTGGTTATAAATGCCGTTCGCTTTGCCGGCATAACCCTCGCATCTTCAAGAACACAACTTTCTCGCCAAACGCACGTGTGATCATGGGTAGCTGAGTTGCAGTTTCGAGTTTATAATGAGATTTCAGCATTAATGTACACGGGTGACACAAGGGTAACAGTAACGTAGCCCGAATTTTTTTGGGGGGGGAAGGGGAGGGATCAAGCATAGTTTATGCATTGGTGTGCTTGCGTTTGTATGCGTGCGTGTTTTTATACACAAGCAAAACGGAAAAATTTCGGGGAGGTTTCAACCACTGGCACCCCCCCGCCCACCCCACCCCTGCTACGACAGCGAAGTGCAACATAACAACAACCATATTTGGGTTTTACGTCCGAAAACCATGACATGATTATAAAGGACGGCGTAGTGGAGGGGAACGGAAAGTTCGACCAGCTGGGTTTCTTTAACGAGCACCTAAATCTATGTACACGGGGCATATCGCTTCCATCGATGCGGCCGCCGCGGTCAGGATTTAATCCCACGACCTTCGGGCTAGCGGTCGAGCACCATAACTACGAGGCTACCGTGGATGGCGATGGCACAAGCCTGGTCGCAACGGGCAGTAAGATAAGTTAAGCATAACGCGGTACTGCGCAAAATATGAGACATTGAAAAACAAAGGACACAGCACTGTGTCCGGTGTGTTTCACTGTACCGTATTTTGCGCTGTTCTGCATTACATTAACGAATTAACTAGCCCAGCTAATAAGAACCCTTGTGAAGATGAATAAAGTCTCCAAAACAGCTAGAAGACCACCTTCTGATGTATGTGAGTGACCTAATGATAAATAGTAAACATCGACGCATCCAAACCTGCAGCCATCCTATCTAGAGACAAAAAACAAACGCGTCCTCCTACCAGCAAATCCGTGCCTTCGCGAGACTCCAATAGAAATGAGAGTTTTTCAGTTATAACATTTGCGAAACTCCGCATAGGCCCCGTGCATGAAAATCCAAACTCGCAATAGCCGGGGTCTGCTCACTCGCGTCATCTGTTGATCAAAAAAAATTACACCATCTCCCGCTAAAGGGAACCATGTGTAGATGTGAAGCAGCGGGCGCTAACGCTTACACTGGCGGCGGCGTTGACGCTGGCGCTCATCGCAGCGTTGCGCAGGAGAGAAAACTGGGGAGGCGCAAAGCAGGCAGTGATGGAGCAGTGTTTTCTACTGGAACATGCCAATCGCTGCTAATGGGCAATGAGAGACAGAAGACTCCGACTGGACACAGAGACCCGCACTCCGCGTTTAGTTAACGCGCACGCTGCGAATTTTTATTGTTCAACAACGCACAGGAGAAATCTTCCACCGGCACCACCTTGGAGGTCAAGATCCATTGCCATATATACGGGATGGCCAGTGAATGGTTGTGCAGCGCGAGCAGTCGGTTTTTTCAACCAAGAAACTCGCTAGCAGACGCTGCCTGCGTCGGCGTCGCGAGGCGAGAGAGGGGGAAGCGGAGGAGAGGAGAGAGAGGGGGGTGACACGCATGCGCAGTGGGAGTGTGAACGCCGTGGGCAGGGATGCGTAGAGGAGAGAGGGGGGAGCGTAGGAGAGGAGAGAGAGGGGGGACGCGCATGCGCAGGGGGGAGTTAGACGCCGCGGGCAGGGATGGAGAGAGGGGGGGGAGTGTAAGAGGGAAGAGAGGAAGGGAGGCGCATGCGCAGTGAGGGTGTGGTTGCCGTGGGGAGGGATGCCTAGAGGAGAGAGAGGGGGAGAGGAGGTTTTTTATTTTTATTTTTTCTTTAACTGTTTGCGCATGCGCAGTAAGGGTGGGCACGCGGCACACCACCACCACCACCACCACCACCACCACCACCACCACCACCGGATTAAGCTTCGCCATAAGATGCTTCACATCTAAAACAAACTAATAAACGCTTGTAACGACGTCAGCTCTGCGTGTGGCTGTGAGCAGCTTGCGAGAAATGCAAGCAGGATGGTGCCGTAGCAATTTAGTGTTTTTCATTGCTGCTCCCAGATGGCGCGACAATCTGCAGGCCCTCGCAGAATCGGCTCTGGGCATGCCCGGGTTTCGGAACGCAGTTTCGCAATTGGTATGAACGAAAAAGTCTGATCGAAATTGTATAGAGGCACAGGCCTCTTTTCTTTTCTTAATCTTTTCTGCTGATATGAAGCAACGCTTCATGCAGACTATCTGGCTGAATCACTGTTTTTAGTTACTGGAGCTCTATCGCAGTGTCGCCATTTCTTTACCAGCACTGTTAAAAATATAAGTATATAGCTCATTTATGTTTAGAGTTGTACCGTATTTACTTGATTGCAGCGCGACGATTGTAACGCGAAGGGGGGATTTTTCATTGCGTCAAGAAAAAAAAGCTGTTGAGTATTCGATTGTAACGCGAGGGTCGAGTTAAGGTAGCAAAAATCTGGAGAATCACTCGCGTTACATCGGAGTAAATGCGGTATGTAGAATATTCTTGCTACAGAGGAGGATACAACTTTATTTAAAAGAAATTGTTCAGGGGTTTGGAGCTGGCCGCTTGTCTGCGGCGACCTCTTCTGCCCATGCAACGACGGCTTTTTGCAGTTGTTCGTCGGGGGGACCGTGTTAAGGTCTCCCATGTCGCTTCTGAGGGAGCTGGCAGAAGCTCTCTGGGTGGGGGGAAGGCCCTTGCATTCCCAGAGGATGTGACGTTGATTGGCTATGGCATTTTTATCACAATTTTTGCATACTGAATCAACCTCTCCGCCTGTGAAAAGTGCCAAGCGGTGAGGAGTGGTTAGGGTGTTAGTTTGAATTCGGCGGAGGACAGTGGCCTGTGCTCTTGTGAGGTTGCTGTCTTGCTACAGAAGAGGGCGACGCGACGAGCTGCCCGCGTTTGGTACGTCCCTCCTTATAGAGAAACCTTTCAGCACTCATGATCACCGTGAGCCTGACTGCACACACTGGAGGGAAAAGGCCACTCGTGTTTCACCCAATAACCCGGCCTCGTGCTTGCGGCAGCCACGTTATTCCCGTAGACGTCTTAATTTCCGCACGTGTTAATCTCAGTAGCGTGGAAGCCAGCCTTTCATCCTGTCTCGTCTTTTTCCCAGTCTCTTTCCGTGTGATGAAATTTCGTTGTGGGTCTAAATCTCATCGGCCCCATCACAACTGATGCTTCCTCCACGTGAGCTGCCTGCCTTCTCTCGGAATGGCCAGCGGTTGCATTAAGTCCGTTCTCGCTACATATGCCCTGCCAATTTTTTTGCTCTTCATTTCGACTAAGATGTCCTAACGCCCTTTGGTTCCCTGACCCGCTCTGCTCTCTTCTTGTCTCTTAAGTCTGCACCTATCATTTTCCTTTCCATTGCCGCTGCGTCGTCCTCAGGTTGAAGCCTTTTCGTAAACCTCCAGGTTTCTTCACTACCAAGTTATAATCGTCACGCTGATTTATCTGTACGACTTATCTCACTCGTTTTGTGCAAACGTTTTAGGATGAAAGGCGACTCTGGTGTACACATTTATGGATTAGTTGGAAGGGTAGCGCTAGCGGACACGGACTAAAGGAAGGCGCACGGACACACAGACGGAAGAGCTCTAGCAATTGGTTTTTTTTATCTGCCGTACATATATACATCGCTTTTTTTTTGCCACGTGACAATTATCAGCGCACTGACGAATTCAAGAACACCATTTCTTTTTTTGACATCACTATCGATGGCGTGCTGACACATTTCGCCCCTTCGATAATTATGGTCCTTGCTTCGATGATTTCCCGAGTGCACTTATCTTTGTGGCGGATGATTATGATACATTTTGAATAAGCAGGTGACCAACCACAGTCATTGCAATGTGTGGACATGTGCCCATCTCTGTATCACGTGGCCACACAAAGCGATGTATATATGCAGGGCAGATTTTCAATAAAAAAAACAGTTGCTAGAGCGCTTCCGTCTGTTTGTCCGTGTGCCTTCCTTTAGTGCGTGTCGACTAGCGCCACCCTTCCAAGTATGAATTTCCAACTCACCCAAGAAACAGCGCTTTTAAGTAAGATACATTTCTGGAGTTTTAGGGAAAATGAACAATTCCTTGTAGTATATCACTTCTTTTATACCTAAAAGCTCGCACTCACCGATGCTTGACTCGATGACGTATGGTATGATGCCTCCAGGCCACAGCAGGTGATCCTTTGTCACTGCGGCACGCTGCGAATGTTCAATATAGATAAGTGTTGCGAAAGCAATGTAGTTTTCATATATCCGCTGGTTATTATGCCAAGTACTGCGTTACTATGTGCATTTGTTGCGAACCTTTGCAATGATAACCCCTTAACGTGTCTATGATAACTGTAATATATAGTTTACTCTAAAAAGGCACATACGCAAACGCAGACAAGAAAGACAATCACGATGACACGGGAGGCTGTTGGCATAAATATATTTGGCGTATTTGAAACGAATTGAAACGCGGCATCGTTTTTATTTTTACGATAACGACTTTTATGACCAATCACCCGTGATAAATGATCCATATCGCTGCAAATATAACCGATAAAAGTAATTGGCTCTGATGTAAGGGTGCGAGTCAAAATTACGCCTATATGACACGAACCACATGTAGACGCTGGAAACGAAAGTATTACGCGCATTAACCGTATATTCCTGCGTTTCGGTACGTGAATACTGTATGAATAAATGAATCAATGAAAACAACTTTTATTAGATCCAGCCGGGCACGACGATGTCGTGCACCCGTCTTAGTCCCACGTCGGGGCAGACAGGCTCAAATTATCTACCACCTCATGGGCCCGGCGGACGTACGTCCATTTACTGGCAAGTATGTCTTACAGCGAGCAACAAGAAGTCGCAGCATGTTCCCTTTGAACAGTAGGCAACCAGCGCTACCAGTCTTTCGAATGCAAGCACTGCGCAAGTGGCAGTGTATTTGCTCTGAACTTTCGCTTAGGAGCTCAAGGAACGTTTTCTCTTTCGCGATGGAAAAATATTTAGGTTCGCGTTTAGTTCCAGAACTCTTAAAACAACAAGCAACAACATGCAGCGTTTCAATTCTTTGGAATTTACTTATGTAGCATGGAACAAATAAACATTAGGTTATCTCCATTCATTATACGTCAATCGAATACTAAACTGGGCGCGTATTCTCAATGTTTTCGCACGCTAGATTTATTCGCGAGAGAATTTTTAGCAACTGTGTTGCTGGATTTATCATTAGTGAAGTAAGGCTGGCAAAGGACAAAGAAAACAGACATACGAATTGACATCTTTGCACTATGGTCCTCTGCTTCCTCTCTCTATCTTTCTTCCTCTCTCTGTATTTCTTTGCTACCACGAGGAAAGAGATGGATTTTGAAACACATATCGATGCATGCATAGGCGTGCGCACGAGGGGGGCAGAGGGGCGGCCGCCCCCCCTAGTCACCTAAGAAGGGGGGGGGCGCAAAATCTGCCCCATACATTGACCTAATAGGGAAGGGGGGGGCGCTGCGACGAGCCTTCGCCTACCTTCGCCCCCCCCCTGAAGGGGAACCCTGCGCACGCCTATGGATGCATGGGTGATGTGTAGGAATTTTCAGGTTTACTCGAGCATATGAACGCGCTCGTTACCAGCGCGTTCATACCCACGTGTAAACCTCACGTCATTTTCACACTACCAGTCGTCAGTGTACGGTCAATCTAACCTAGACAAGGTGAAAACGATACCACTCACATACACACATATACTGCAGCGCTACAGGCTATCTCGTAGAATCTTCCCTTAACCATACGCAAAGCTTGCCCGGGCAGCTGTCACTGCTTGGCGCCAGCCCTGAAATAATACGTGCCCCAACCTTGAACTCTGCCACACTTTTTTCCCTACGTCGTATACTGAGCGATGTTCTTTCTGTGGAGGACAGCCAAGTTTGTACCATTCAGACATGAGAATGCCTAAACGCACCCGGGCAACCTAGAGTACTCAGTCCCTCCCCCTCCCAGTTGGAAGCCCTTTTTTCAAGCATAGCCCTGGACGAGCTGCGAAGACTGGCTGACCGGGCCTGCCGGATAGCTGCAGCGAATGGGGCCCTGGACTGAGGCCTGCACCCTCTGGTGCTCCACAAGAAAAACGAACAAAAATAATGTTTTCTACACGTGCGTGCTCGTGGTCCTAAGACTGGCGGCGCAGTCAAGAGAAAAGCAAGGCTTAATCAGCCGATGCTTCCCTCAACAATCGATGCGCACTTCCTCGGCTGCGCTACTTGCCGAACATAGGCGGAAAAAGAAGCAAGAAATGCTGTCGCGATCTCTGAAGTGACGATACCTGTAGGGCTGACTCGTTTAGCTTCAAACGTGTTCTGCAAGGCTGTCTTCAGTTTCTTGTTTCCCTCTGTGGCAATAACCATTGGCAGAAGCATTTGGGCTGTTTGGTTTGTGATTCGATTAAAAGCAGTGCAACATGATGTGAGATAAGAAAGCGACAAGCAGCGGTGCAATTGCCATCTCCGCCTTTTCTTTTAACCGCGAAGCTGTTTAAGCTAGCCATAGTTTGTGTGTACGGCCTGTCAGAAACGTTCTGCATAAGACCAGCAAACGTGCCTCGCTCATAACGTTGCTCTTAAGTTCAAAAGCTGGATGACACCTCCCTGCGGAAGCTCATGAGTTAGGGTCAAAGGCTGAAGGCTTTCAACAAACCAGTTCTGCCTTTCCGTTCATCTCATAGTAGAGTGACAAAAAGAGCCATCACACACACTTGTTTTTGGAACGCTGTCAACAAGTCATGTCATCACAATATTCAGAGTAGCTTTTCGGCGCAAGTGCCGAGACTTCAAGAAGCAGGGTTCCCGAAGGAATTGCCGATTTCTGTATCGGAAAGCATGTTGATCAATGTACAAGTTCGTCGGGCTGCGCATGGAAACACTGGAGATGCACAAGAACTACGAGGACGAAAAGTCGTGGTAATCCCGTATGTGCATCAGATTTCGCACCGCTTAATGAAAATCGGCAAGAAATCAGAGGTAACGGTTCTTTTCTCCGCTCCCAATTAGCTCTTGAAGTTATGTAAGCTAACTTGCCCTCTGAATAAGAAAGAAGGCTGCAATATTCAGCATAGGGGCCCGATCACTTAGTGTACTAAACACCTGGTCTATGACATACCACTTTCATGCGGTGGAGCACACGTGGGACGAACAGGAAGATGTCTCAACGTGCGTCTGCTAGAGCACCGTAAAAAAATGTAAACAGGCAAAGATGGCTCTTTGGCGCAGAATTCTTCTCAGTGCGGCTGTACTCTTATCTATGGTGGCACTACTGTTACCGCTAAAACGTCAAGTGAGCAAAAATGGCTGATATTGGAGCAGTGGCAATGGAAGAACAAAAGGCGATTATTTTAGAAGAATGGATCGCTGGGCGAGTTGGTAATCCATGACTACAAATAACTGCGCGAAAAAAACTGGCACAAGGAAGAGACACGCACAAGCGCAGACTAGCAACTGAAAGTTTATTCAAGGAAACACACATATAAAGAACAAGAAAGAAAGAAAACCACGTGAACGATTAGAGGTTGGCAGCTAGGTAATCAATCTCTAGTTTGTGCAATGTAACCGATGGCCTAGCAACGCACATATCACCATACTTGTGGATGAAAAACGCCTCGGCAACTTCTCGCGCTGTCCTATCTCTATGCCGGGTTAACACCTTTGTTTGATGCAATAACGGGTGACATTTGCAATCTTTACAGTGCAAGCACAAATTCGACGAAGGCTGGGCTTTCAGTGATGCCCTGTGGTCCATTAAACGATTATTCAGACACCTCCCGGTTTGGCCGATATAACACTTTCCGCAAGACAAGGGAATAAGGTACACAACGCCCTTTCCACATTCCACCATCCCATCCCGGTGCTTAACTTCACAGTCACTCCACTTTTTTCCTTTACCTTCAACTATCCTATCTACTATTGCGCAGACGCGACCCAACTTATTCCTTGAAGAAAAAACCACCTTAACACCAAAACGACTTCCCACCTTTTTCATGCGGTGAGAGAACGCATGAAGATACGGAATGCAAGTAATGGGTGTATCTTTATCACTGGACACCCTGCTGCCAACGTCCTTTCCTTCCTGCTTCAGTTTTATTAATAACCTTTCACTAAGAGAGGCCAAATTTCCTTCCGGAAAGTTTGATAGCCTAAGCCTGTTCAGCTGATTATCAAAGGCCTCGGACATTTGATGTGGGCACGACTTGCGCAAAGCAGATTCTAAGCATGATGTGGCGATACCATTTTTCACCAGCTTGGAGTGATTAGAATGAAAATCGAGAATGGGCTTAACTGACCTTGGTGAATACACCCAACATGTGTGCTCCTGCCCTATCTTGATTCTCAAATCCAAAAACTGGATACAACCGTCCTTTGGGATCTCAAACGTAAATTTCAAACCCCTCCCCTTTTCTTTGAACATTTTAAGCACATTCGCTCTAGAAATCACGCAAGTGTTCTTTTCAACAAAAACAAGAAAATCATCGACGTAACGCATCGTCTTAAGCGCTATACATCCCAAGCCCACTTCCAGGTCACGGTCAATCCTACTTAGGTATATGTCACTCAGTATAGGCGCAACCCGGGATCCAATACACACACCCGATTTCTGCCTATACACAGCACCTTTCCACTCAACCAGAGTCGAGTTTAAGTACACCGACAACAGCTCCAAGAACGCCGCTACGGAAACACCACAATCATTCTGAAACATTTGTTCCTCATTGTCTTCCTGAATGCAGTCTCTCACACTTTTCATCAGGGTTTCATGCTCCAACGAATAGAACAGGTCCTCCACATCTATGCTAAACACTGATATAGGTCCGGGGGGTCCTGTCTTTAGGAACTGGATGACTTCATCTGAGTTCTTCACACGGAACGGATCGCGAATGCACAAAGAAGAAAGGTGCTTTTGTAGGAAGCCAGATACCAGACACTGCCAAGTTCCTCGCTCTGATACGATAACCCTAAAGGGGTTGCCCTCTTTATGGGTTTTAACAGTGAAGAAAAGGCTCAGTAAATTTCCTTTCTCACCTCTCACAGCCGCACACAACCTGTCCAGTTTCAGCTGTTCCAGTAAGGCGATGGCTTTCTTCTTCACGTCCCCTGGCTTTTCCCTAACCGTCTTGAGGTTCTTCTCTACAGCCTGAATACCCTTTTCCGAAAAGGTACTCTCATGCAGGACAACAAAGCTCCCTTCCTTGTCGGCGACCAAAGGCCTCATACTATTGGAAGTCATGTAGTCAACCACAGAACGGACTTTGCACTTGCTTCCGCACCTTCCATTCAGCGCATTCACAACCCCTGCTCCTTCAGCGACGCACCTTCCCCTATCGTCTTCAGGAACCCTTTCAGCGACGGAACGCACCACAGCCAAAATTTCCGGAGGCCCGAGGGTCGGCTCGAAGGAGAATTTCGGACCCAATCCCAAAGTCTTCATATGGGTTTCCGGCAAGACGATACCATCCAGGGAGACTACTTTAGCAGAAGGTACTTCTGCTTTCCTCTTTTTTGGAAGCGTGGGCCGCAAAGTGTTCCAAAGGAATTCCGTAACACGGAACCTTGTAGTGCACCATTCACGGTAAGCTGGCGACTTACGGCTACCGTCCACAACACCGTAGTGGGTTCGAAGGCAGTCATCATACAGCCTTGCTTGTCTCCACCACTCAGATTTCAGTATCTTGCAAATGCGCTTGGCATGGCCTGGCGACGGTTCGAACCAACCGCACAGCCTCTGGACGTCTTCAGGGCAAGCCCCCCACCCTAACATACCACGAGGCGGTTCTAGCTCTGCACACGCACACAGCGTAAAGTGCCACCAAAACTGCAGGGTTAGAAAAGGGAAGGTTAAAACACGGAAAAGAGCCCATACAACTAGTAATATAATTTAGAAGAATGGATCGCTGGGCGAGTTGGTAATCCATGACTACAAATAACTGCGCGAAAAAACTGGCACAAGGAAGAGACACGCACAAGCGCAGACTAGCAACTGAAAGTTTATTCAAGGAAACACACATATAAAGAACAAGAAAGAAAGAAAACCACGTGAACGATTAGAGGTTGGCAGCTAGGTAATCAATCTCTAGTTTGTGCAATGTAACCGATGGCCTAGCAACGCACATATCACCATACTTGTGGATGAAAAACGCCTCGGCAACTTCTCGCGCTGTCCTATCTCTATGCCGGGTTAACACCTTTGTTTGATGCAATAACGGGTGACATTTGCAATCTTTACAGTGCAAGCACAAATTCGACGAAGGCTGGGCTTTCAGTGATGCCCTGTGGTCCATTAAACGATTATTCAGACACCTCCCGGTTTGGCCGATATAACACTTTCCGCAAGACAAGGGAATAAGGTACACAACGCCCTTTCCACATTCCACCATCCCATCCCGGTGCTTAACTTCACAGTCACTCCACTTTTTTCCTTTACCTTCAACTATCCTATCTACTATTGCGCAGACGCGACCCAACTTATTCCTTGAAGAAAAAACCACCTTAACACCAAAACGACTTCCCACCTTTTTCATGCGGTGAGAGAACGCATGAAGATACGGAATGCAAGTAATGGGTGTATCTTTATCACTGGACACCCTGCTGCCAACGTCCTTTCCTTCCTGCTTCAGTTTTATTAATAACCTTTCACTAAGAGAGGCCAAATTTCCTTCCGGAAAGTTTGATAGCCTAAGCCTGTTCAGCTGATTATCAAAGGCCTCGGACATTTGATGTGGGCACGACTTGCGCAAAGCAGATTCTAAGCATGATGTGGCGATACCATTTTTCACCAGCTTGGAGTGATTAGAATGAAAATCGAGAATGGGCTTAACTGACCTTGGTGAATACACCCAACATGTGTGCTCCTGCCCTATCTTGATTCTCAAATCCAAAAACTGGATACAACCGTCCTTTGGGATCTCAAACGTAAATTTCAAACCCCTCCCCTTTTCTTTGAACATTTTAAGCACATTCGCTCTAGAAATCACGCAAGTGTTCTTTTCAACAAAAACAAGAAAATCATCGACGTAACGCATCGTCTTAAGCGCTATACATCCCAAGCCCACTTCCAGGTCACGGTCAATCCTACTTAGGTATATGTCACTCAGTATAGGCGCAACCCGGGATCCAATACACACACCCGATTTCTGCCTATACACAGCACCTTTCCACTCAACCAGAGTCGAGTTTAAGTACACCGACAACAGCTCCAAGAACGCCGCTACGGAAACACCACAATCATTCTGAAACATTTGTTCCTCATTGTCTTCCTGAATGCAGTCTCTCACACTTTTCATCAGGGTTTCATGCTCCAACGAATAGAACAGGTCCTCCACATCTATGCTAAACACTGATATAGGTCCGGGGGGTCCTGTCTTTAGGAACTGGATGACTTCATCTGAGTTCTTCACACGGAACGGATCGCGAATGCACAAAGAAGAAAGGTGCTTTTGTAGGAAGCCAGATACCAGACACTGCCAAGTTCCTGCCTATACATGTGCGTTCCA